>BLKM01000769.1:1189184-1334184 GCA_013340265.1 Coptotermes formosanus | reverse complement strand
GCGGTAATGTACATTAGGATTATACCAGAGAACACGGATTTACTGATAAACCGAGCGATATGGAGGTTCCCGGTAGGTCGCTGGTTGGTTGGTAACTTCATTATAATGCCACCCAACAAGTTGGCTCAAACAGTTAACACTTTTGGCTTGCGCAAACACTACACGACTTACGCGGCAGTTACGCTCCAGACAGCTGGTGCAAGTGGAATTTTGCGCAAGTCTTAACCTTTTAAAGCCTGGTGGTAACTTCACGTACCGCCAGGTTTAACATTAAAAAATTCTACGTGGTGTCCACATTACGTTTATGTCTTTTGTACGGATCTCAGAACAAACCGCAACTTTTGCCTTATAAAACATTAAGAGATTGGTTTTTATAACCGAAGTGGAGAGTGTTTACAGCGCGGTACGCACTGAGTCCTTATATAAAACAGATAGGCTTCGTCTTCAAAGGGTTAATTTGAGTATACGTACGGTCAACTATGCACTTCTACACACGGAAGTCAAGTTGCAATCCCAACCTGAACGCCTGCAGCATTACCTCCCCGCCACCTGTGTTATCGCCCAGGAGTATTGTTACGCCACCTTCCTGTCAATGTGCCTTCTTTCCCGCAAAGAAAAATGAAGTGCGCGCGGTTTCAGAACGTCATTACTTAAACTCTTTTTTTCCTTCTAAAATTGCGTGCGTCCGAATTTGCGTAATTAGAAACTGCGTTAAGTCTGGTCAGGTCCGTACTCGGGAATGACCTGTTCGAATCCCGGCAAGGGCGTTTCTTATGGCGTTCTTAGTCTCTCCAGGGAACCACCGGGATAGTGTCTTAAATCAGGCCACGACCGCTTCCTTGTACATCCTTTGAAATTCATTACTTATCATCATCTAGTCATTCAAAACTGTACAGCCTTGAGTTACTGACAGCGTCGTGAAATAAACAACAAATGAATAATACCACTTTTAAAAAATTCTGCCGACGGTATCTTTCAACAAGCCTCACCTGTGTTTTGGACACTGGCCAGCATCTTGCGTCTTTTTATACCACAACGTTTAGAAAATTAGGTCCTTCTTCGTCTTCAGGCGGAAAGGGGGCATCCTAATCCGGTGGGCCCCTTTGAGAGACCAAGTTATGCACCCCCCAAGTACTACACCCGCGCTAGATGTACAAAAAAAACCCCCCCACAACATCCAAAACACCAGTCAAGGTTGTTACAAACAAACAGTTAAGTTTAATGGCATTTACAAATTAGACGTGGCTTCTAAATATGGAACAGATTTCTATAAATGCTGGCCTTAGTTCTAACCTACTTGTGACAGCCAAAACGGGCGTGCACAGCCTCGCCTCAAGATCGAGCAGCGCGGTCTAGACAGAAGCGCCTAGTACGTGTGCAGCATGTAAACTGTGAGTCACAAAACTCAACACCCACTTAAACTCACGACTGAAACCCATGTGCCTTACAATCATTTTGAAAACAAAGACTACCCTGTAAATTAGAGTCTTCTGGTATCTGAAGACGTTTAGTTTGGTTGACGGTTACCACCGTCCGTCCGCGAAGCGGTTTCCAAAATCGATTTCTGACATCGTTCAGTCTGTCTGCATGGAACAGCACGACTTGCTCCGGAGAGACTGCTGTAAAGTTTCGTATCTGTTATTTTTACTGAAATCCGTCGATGCTTTCAAATGTCGGTCAAAATCGGGTAAGACACTACACAAATAAGACCCAACACATTTATGATACTATATTGCCGTCAACCAGTCTTTCTGAGGCCAAAGACACAGTTGATTATCTTAATATAACAATCGAGCTTGATGAATATTTTTATATTGTTCATACCGTGCACTGTCACTAATCAAAATATGCAATATTCAAACCAACAAAATGCACTATTATTATTTTTAAATATTCTACATTACAATATCTGTAGACTAATCCAACATACTTCGAGCCCTTTTGGGATCATCACCAGGCATTCGCGTAAACGAACTGCACAAACAGAAATAACAATACATGTACATGTTAACCTTTTAAAGCCTAGCGGTAACTTTACATACCACCAGGTTTAACATTAAAAAATTCTACGTGGTGCCCACATTGTGTTTATGTGTTTTGTACGGATCTCAGAACAAACAGCAACTTTTGCCTTATAAAACATTAAGAGACTGGTTTTTATAATCGAAGTGGAGTGTTTACAGCGCGGCACGCACTGAGTCCTTATATAAAACGGATACGCTTCGTCTTTAAAGGGTTAAAAGTATAAAATATGATCAGTTCAACTGTGGGCGACTTCGTACTGGATCCCTGGTCTACTGTGTACTGGCGATGGGCTGTTTATGTGCGGTCCGCAGTCCAGCCCACAATGACGGTTGTGGCCCTTTCCTAAGAAAGGTTGGATACCCATGCCTTAGGATAACCACTTAACAACCTCCGCTACAAAAAGCCAAGCAGTTAACCCCGTTGAAGGAAAAGTTCACTATTTACTGTAGGGATAAAACGGAATACATCAATACACTGAGTAAACTGCAGATTACTATTACACAACGTAGTACATAAAGGTTATTTATTCTTTAAAGACCAACAATAACATGAATATTTAAAGATTCAGCTCGTACCGCGCAGTAAACACTACGTCTCGGTTATAAAAACCAATCATTTAATGTTGTATGGGGAAAAACTACCGCTGTTTGTTGAATCCATACAAAACACATAAATGCACTGTGTGGGCAGGATAAAAAAGCGTGACTGTTAAACCTGGTGGCAGAGAAAGTAACTACTGGGCTTTAAAGGGTAATGCTTTAATACATGCATTAAACCGAACCTACGGTCACATCACTTCACTTCCTCGTATTAACTCACACACTAGCTGCACGGTTTACGCGTTTTCGCTTTACGCGCCATTGTATCTTAAACCGTATGCTGTCCTTTGTGCGAGGAGTTTCAATTTACGACGCCTGGCGTTGTTGGACGGGTAAACTACACGCCTCCTATATCCCATGGTGCAAACGGATCACGCGTGTAACGGTGTGCTCATAGTGCGTTTTATCAGTGCGCAGTGTACGTACCCAAGTATATAAGTTAACTCTTTGTCGTTGTCAATTATTTACTTGATATTTAAACACAGCTGATTACTAATCAGTTCGTACGTTTTATACCCAATTAATAATGTCTACCGTTTTTAATCACCTCCCATGATTCCTTTCGTTATGACGTGTTGCTCATGGGAAACCCGGCTTTTGTCTTAAACCATTTCGGTTTACGGAAGTTTTTAAGCAATGCATGTGTTGCGTAAACAGAGGGAACGATGTGCAGCAAACGAATGCAGTAACTCCACGCTAAATATGCGTACAACGCCACAGAAACTGTAAAAATCTGCAACTGTATCTAGTCTGTTGACTTACAATTAACTTCATGTGGGTCATCCCTTTACGTTTCTACAAGCAAAGCTGTCAATAACTAACCGTGAAACACAACTATTGACTATTCTGACACTTTAACCTTTTAAAGCCTAGCGGTAACTTTACGTACGAACAGGTCTAATATTAAAAAATTCTACGTGGTGCCCACATTGCGTTTATGTGTTTTGTACGGATCTCAGAACAGACAGCAACTTTTGCCTTATAAAACATTAAGATATTGGTTTTTATAACCGAAGTGGAGAGTGTTTACAGCGCGGTACGCGCTGAGTCCTTATATAAAACAGATAAATTTCGTCTTTAAAGGGTTAAGTGCATCTTGACTAAATTATTCATTCAGAACACCCACGAATGCACACTTTACACATAAAAATATATACTCTTATATTGCTGCCGCATGTTTCGCCGTCATTTATGTCATATTCATGGAGCTTTACACCAACATTTAAAACTTACTAAAATATATTACAAAAGTAATTGGTATTGTATTACAGCATTCATACAACTAGTGTCAACACGGTAATTTCCTGCGTTTGCTTTTACGCAGTTTCAAATTTTGGCGTAAAGCTCCCTTAAGATGACATAAATGACGCCCCAACATGTAGCAGCAATATAAGACTATATATTTTCATATGTGAAATGTGCATTCGTTGGTGTCATGAATGAACAACAATTTATTGTTTAAACACACAATTAAAGCTATTTTCTTCGGCTAAATCAAGCCACCTTCAAGCTCTTTATAATCAAATAACACAGGCGATTTTTGTCTTCCTGCCTGTATGATTGTAAACAGCCTAGACAATGTTTGAATTAAGCTGAAACACATAGCTGTGACCGTTCTTTAAACAATAAATACAGTCGAACTCGGTTATAAAGTCATAAAAGGGACTGAACATTTTGTGTCGTTATAAACGAGTGCTGTTATAACCGAGGCGTGTAATGTTATGGTTAACAGTGACAAATTAATTGGTACAACAAAATATCTGACGCTATAGACGAGGTGTCGTATAAGCCAACATCGTCATAACCGGGTTCCACTGTAGTTGTGTCTGACGGCTAATTATTAATTAATTAATTAATTATTCAATTTTCTCCATTTTGAACATGAGATATAGTGTTAATGTAACATTACGTGTCCAGGATGTCCTGCCGCGTGCCACTTACAGATTAACATTTTAAAGCCTAGCGGTAACTTTACATACCACCAGGTTTAACATTAAAAAATTCTACGTGGTGCCCACATTGCGTTTATGTGTTTTGTACGGATCTCAGAACAAACAGCAACTTTTGCCTTATAAAACATTAAGAGATTGGTTTTTATAACCGAAGTGGAGAGTGTTTACAGCGCGGTACGCACTGAGTCCTTACAAAAAACAGATACGCTTCGTCTTTAAAGGGTTAAATACACATTCTACTAATGCTTCTGTTCATAAGAACAGGAGCCCTGGTAACCTCCAAAGTAATGCTCTTTCGGATATCGGGAGAAACCGAATAGAAATGCACTTCTACCTTACTTCAAGTCTAGTCATTAAAGGGTTAGCAGGTGTTTTAATTGCGTTCCACATCAAAGGCTCCACTCTTGATTCATTTTTCATTCGCGATGCACAAAGGAAACAGAAAACATCATATTGGCGTATCTAGAACATGAGGCGCGGCACAAAAAGGAGATGCGCTGCTTATAAGTGACCTCTGAACTGAATGTGAGCGTGTTTCAAAGCTTTATCAAACAGCCGTGCGTGTTTCGGGTTGGAGACAAACACCAAGTGCTGGCTGCACAGTCGTAAAACCGCCAGCCAATGTATAGGACACTCCCGCAAAGATCTGGGTGGTTCATAAACGGCATTGTCTTCGACAATTTTAAGCGTTATTCCTCAGTCAAGTAAGACGCTCGTAGAAACGGAATCAAGAGTAATGAATTAGGCTAACATAGAATATTTCGAACAAAGATTCAGTTTGTCAAATAAAGAAGTGTACAAGAATAGTCTAACCCTGTTGTAACGACATCAATTAATGCGACATCCCGTCTACAGCGTCAGACACACTGTGGTACCAATCAATTCCTCACTATTAACCATAACATTGTACTCCTCAGTTATAACAATACTAGTTTCTAACGACAAAAAATATTCAGTCCCTTTCATGACGTTATAACCGAGTTCGACTGTAGATTAACAATGTAGAAAATATTAACTGAATGAAAACGTCAAACACCTCCATAAATTTATTGCAAAATCACATTTTGTTTACAACACGCTGTAAAAAAAGTTTCTTCTTTCATACTTTTAGATATATATAAAGCAGTGGTTATTAACCTGTGGTCCACAGACCCCTACACCCAAGGGGTCTGTGGACAGATTTCAGGGGGTCCGTGAACTTGGAGGCGAAAAACATTACAGCTTTATTTTCATTGCCCTCTAACTGAAACTTAGCTTTTCATTAAGGGATTAATAAAGAAGCCCATATATTATATATGCATTATTTTTTAATATTTTGAAATCTGTATTTGAGCATAATTTGTATCCTTTGTAGTACAATCTACATTCTATTCCTGTGTATTTTATTTTATGCATTTAAATACATTTTTCTGGGAAGGGAGGATAGGTTTCACCGGGCTCTGAGAGGTGCCCATGGCACAAAAAAGGTTAAGATCCGCTGATATTAAGTCTTTGATAATGGCCCTTTGAAGCCGAAACATGTATCATGTTGAATACAAAGTACTGTTTTACAATACATCTGTAGCTCTGTTTGAAGGGGTTTTCATTCCACCGATATCTTTACAACATACAGCTATGACATTCGTCACCAGTACGATGTCCGTTAACAATTTCAACACAAGGTCTTCCCACTTATAAACTGCAGTGTTACCGCTATATATAAAAGGTAAATTTCACCCTAGGGCAGGCCACGAGGGCCCAGCCGGAGAGAAGAGGTACAGCTCAACTCCTTCAACCTCGGCTCTAGATGGGGGTGGGTGGTCAGCGCCACGACCCGGCCGCTTTACCCCCGGGAAAGAGACCCGTACCCATTGTACAGGAGGCTGGGTGGGCCCCAGGGCCGGTCTGGACTGTTGGGGAAGATCTCGCACCCACCGGGATCCGTACCCCGGACCGTCCAGCCCGTAGCGAGTCACTATACCGACTGAACTATCCCGTGCCCACGTAGTTTAAACTGCAGGCAAGAATTATTCTGGGTTTTCGTAAGCTTCTGTAAACAGATGTTCAAGTAACGGCCAAAACTTAGTAAAGTCGAACTGAATATTTTGTGTTGTTACATCCGAGTGGTACAGTAGAATGTTATGGTTAACAGTGACATTACAATTGGTACCACAGAATGTCGGCGAGGTGTCGTATAAACCGATGTCTTCATAACGGGGTTCTACTGTATTATCTAATATCTGTTGTCCTTCCAACGTTCATTCTCAAAAGTCAATTTAAGCTTTCTAATATGCAAATCCCTATATCAGTAATGACAGTTCCTCACTCTGCTTAATTTACAAAACATATCACTGGCTCTGAAACCTAAAATCAACACACCATCAGAGTATTTCGGAACGCATTCCATCTCCCGTCATATCAAGGGTTCACTCTGCTTAGGGCAGTAGCGGTATTCTTTTGTTTGTTTATGCAAACTACTGCTTTCTCTCTCTCTCCCCCCCCTCTCTCTCTCTCTCTCTCCCGCTATTGCCTTCTGGTGATGAGATTACATAAACACTACTACTGGATCATGCACGAAAATGTTTGCACAGACATTTCTAAACCTTTTGCTTGGTTGACAGTTATTTATTCTTTTTTATACACGATCCACTCCATTTACATAAGCGTCAATATGTATATACAGTCGGCCTTGCAATGTAAACCAAAGCCGCAAAAAAACAAGATTAATTTATCCGTTTTATAAATGAATTATTGATAGAAGATTTAAAGTTTAGCAAAATGGAGTCATTTTAACAGACTAAATGATTTCAAGACGTTCAAATAAGGGCACGGATTTCGAAAACACTGGAGAATTTGGCTAGTACCATCTGGGTTTAAACAAATGAGCACGAAGCACGTTGATGTCCCGTGACAGGTACATACACTCCTCTTACGAAATGCAGTACTTACGTTCCGGCAAGCGCCGGCGCCAAGTCGAATTTTGCTCAAGACGCAAATGGGTATGCATATTGTCAACTGTGCGTATATGTGTGTCTGTGTGCATGCGCGCGCGCACACATACACACAGACACACACACACACAGACACATACACATACAGACACACATACACACACAGACACACAGACAGACAGACAGACAGACACACACACACACACACACACACACACAACGGAGTCCAGTTTAAATCCAAACTCCCAACACAACTGATACTGATCGGCCGCCACATGGCCGTCCCGCCGTCTGTTATCGCCCAGCAGTATTCTTCCGCCATCCTCGTCTCACTGCGCTTTCATTCCCGCAAGGAAAAATTCAGAGCACGAGTCAAAAGTATTATTTATACATCTTTTAGGGTTTTAAAACTGCATAAATCTGAAATTATGTAACTCTAAATTGCTATGTCAGAAAGCGTGCGTGTGGTAACCTTCACACCAAATATTGTCACATTTCGCCTAACTTCTTGACAAGCTAACAGTTGCTCAGCGAGTCAAAATTCTACCGTTTTATGGAACCCAGAATTTCATTACGGTAACGTGTACGCAATCAGTCTGGGCCTCACAAACGCATTCCACTCACACTTCCATCAATGCCTAGATCTTTCAAGTGGTCCATTTTCCGAGCAAACAGTTGTACGCGTGTCAGACACCGTACCATTATCTTTGCTCAACGGAAAAGTATTTTTATGAGATCACAACAATGAGTCTGCCCTCCCTTTGAAGATCTGAACCAAGTTAACACATTTTAAATACATCTGGTGCAGACTTAAGGCCACTGAAGACCACCCAAACGGTAATGGTCAAAATTTAAAGTTGCCCTTGTGCACTTCATGAAGACATGTGGGCGAGGAGGTGCAGCTCCACGCATTCTAAAACCCGTCTCTGATGGTTTAGTCAGCTTCACGCCCCTGCCGCTCTAACCCCTCGGGGATGATCCTCCGGTACCCACTGAGTAGGCTGGGTAGGCCCCAGAACCGGTGTGGACGCTTTGGAGAGGGATCTCTTGCCCTTGCTAAGAAACTACTTCTCGTGGCCTCAGTATACTTCTTGCTATACAGGGTGTTCCACGAAACAGGTGTCAAACTTCAGTATGTTATGAGTCATCTGGAGTTAAAAAACGCTATATAACCATATGTCCGGTTATCAACCGTCACAAATATTGGATGTCAATAATGTTCACGTTCGTCTCACAACCTTCGTGTAATTAACCCTTTAAAGACGGACTGCATCTATTTTATATAAGGACTCAGTGCGTACCGCGCTGTAAACACTCTCCACTTCGGTTATAAAAACCACTCTCTTAATGTTTTATAAGGCAAAATTTGCTGTTTGTTCTGAGATCCGTACAAAACACATAAACGCAACGTGGGCACGACGTAGAATTCTTTAATGTTAAACCTGGTGGTACGTAAAGTTACCGCTAGGCTTTAAAAGGTTAACTCACACGCAGAGGGCGGGCGTGTGGTATGGCGGACTTACATTCTTTCCTGTGCGGCTGCGAGATACAAATCACGTAAGGAGTACACAGACTTATAAAAGTACCTCTTTTCCTAAGTTGTGTATATTTCAGTCTTTACACAAAGGATTTGTATGCGCAGTTACAAAGCCATCCTCTCTCTGGAACTGACCGCTTGTTTTAAGTAGTCTTTTCAACAAGAAACGTTTTTGTACCAATTTTTCACTGTGTATTTGCCGTTGGCATTTACTCCCCCCAAATATAATGCAAATGGGTGCAGTGAGCTATATAATACAGAGCTTTGAACTCGTTCACAGATTTCCAGACACGTACGACGTTCAAAGAAACGAACTCCCACAGAGGAAAGTCTTGTAAAGCTGACAGTTGTTCAGCTAGACAAGCTTTTCCTCACCTATTAGGAGTGACCGACGACTTGTTCCAGTTAATTGGTTGGTTGGTCAGTCCGGAATGTATCATCAGTTGCGTTAACCCTTTTAAAGACGAAGCGTATCCGTTTCATATAAGGACTCAGTGCGTACCGCGCTGTAAACACTCTCCACTTCGGTTATAAAAACCTGTCTCTTAATGTTTTATAAGGCAAAAGTTGCTGTTTGTTCTCAGATCCGTACAAAACACATAAACGCAATGTGACCACCATGCAGAATTGCTGAATGTTAAACCTGGTGGTACACAAAGTTACCGCTAGACTTTAAAAGGTTAAACTTCCTAATCGACATACGGCAAATGACATGCAGTATGGTGTCACAACCTACAAAATGGAATCTCATATATACATATCCAAATAGTGACAAAAGTTCCAAAGTTATATAGCCTAGCAATCAAAGGCCTGCAGAAGCCAAAGCGACGTTCATCCGAAGTTTTTGTTCGGAATGTCGACTTCCTTTTTCACATACACACGACAAAAAACACACGACGCTTGCTTAATGAGGTGTCTGGTCGGCATCACTTACGTCACTCTCAGTTCTGCGATGCTGCCGACGGAAAACGGATCCAAAAACTGTTAACGACGCCACTATCACTTACCCTCGTAACCTCAAAAGATGAATCCCATACAACACTGTCGGTCAGTATGTCTTGTGGGGCCGATGGCCACATTTTTGTCTATGTCCTGAATAATGCCGTCATACTGCCCTGCGGCGCCCTCTCTGGCGACAGTGCGTGTCTGTCCGTTCTCCAGAGTCACCGTCTTTGTCACCTGCACGTATCTACATATTTACAGATTCGGTGGTAATCCGCCCACACACTTTTCGGTACTAATAACAATGTACACTATATACAGAGCCTCTCAGTCCAGGAATTATCTTACATAAAGTTTACTTTGCCAATCCCAGTAGCCGCGCGGTCTAAGGCATGGGTCTGCGGCCGCTAGGTTGCTGGAACTGCGGGTTCGAATCCCGCCGGCGACATGAATGTCTCTTTCTTGTGAGTGTTGTGTGCTTTCACGTATAGGTCTCTGCGTCGGGCTGATCACCCGTCCAGAGGCGTCCTACCGAGTGTGGTATGTCTGAGTGTGATCGTGAAGCCTCGATAACGAGGCGGCCCTGGGCCACAAGGAACTGCCACTCCCTTAGAAAAGAAAACTTTTTGCTATGACATAACGCCGTGCAGTTTGGTAGATGTTTCCATATTCAGGGTTGAGACTTCACAATCCTAAAGATGCCGGCAGCGATTTCTCCCGAACTCTCGTGTCTCTGGGCAGCACCGCAGCTGTCACGGTTTGTGCCGGCGAATGCACGCGTTTATCCAATGAAGTTTCCGTGCACAGCGACACACTAAAATGTACATTACACATAATTCAGATGTGCAGTCCTCACACTGTTTGTCACACAGCCTTCCCGATTTCAACTCAACAAAATTAATCCGCTCGCTCTACAGGACACTTAAGTATAATTATCTCCCCAAATTAAGCACGTTAATTAACAGGTAAATCTAAAGCCCATTGCCGTTACACCAAACACAACCTCTCACTACTGTCACGTGTTAAACTGCATACCACTATCACGAGGAAGGGCGGGCGGGGCCTAACAACCTTCTGACAAAGTGAAACCTCTTTCTGCGAAAACAACTTCCACTTCCGCTACGAATTTCCCTTCCGTCTACTCTTCTACCATTTCCACCGCCCCGCTCTCTCTTTGTCGGTCCTCAACGTGTTAAATAGCAGTTAATTATACAAGCACGACTTCTGCATATTGTACCTGCTAATATGCTTTAACCACAAATATTAATACACACTGTAACTAACAGTCCGTATTTATCGACCTGAGAAGCAGAAGGGTTTTAAGGACCAATTTTATATTTGAGACAACACATCATTTTTCTTAGACCAATATGTGACTTGCTGCATATTTAATTCTCGGTTCAGCTAGGCTGGGGCAGTATTTGGATTTAACAACAATGTGCATTTGAAAAAGCTTGAAATTCTAAGAAAAATAATGTATTATCTGAAATATAATAAAATTCGACTTACGCCTTTCTGCTTCTCAGGTCCAGATTTACTGTTTCCTTTCAGACTTGTGTCACTTGCCGCAAACATTACAGCGATGAATATATGCGTATTTCAGGTTCATTTGAATATGAGACCAGAGTAGCAAGACCGCATTATGAGGCTTAAATCTGTGCGCAGCGCCGTTATGCGAAATAGTAACTGCGTTCCGTATTGCCAACATTCATATTTCGCACATAAAAGTTTATAGCCTATTTGCACTGTTAGTATTCCGCAACATAAATCATGTTTGCTTACTTTAAACAGAGTACTTTATAATGTCGCCTGAACTAAGTATGTTTTTCTTTTTAGGACTCACCACAGAGCACAGCTTCTTAAATAAACTTAAAAAAAAGAGTACGTCAGAATCTCCCGGCTAATTGCCGAGAGGCGATGTGGCGTGATTCGTTATGTTTTTGTCAGCAACGGCGTAAAATAAATGACCGTTGTTTCGCGTCTCTATTAAGGCCATTCAATTATATATTCTTGAAAAAAGTAGATACGGAAGCCTTTCAATTCATGGCACTTCTTTTAAACGATGACATCACTCCATCAATACACCATTTAGTACCGCCTCTGTGCTAAGCCGAACCACTTAACAAACGTTCCAGTATCTTACGCCTTCTTAGCCTAGTGCTCTGTTAGGTGAAATGTTTATTTTAAAAGCTATGATAGCTATGTGAATACAGTCATTGGCTAACGGCTTGAATACCACGATTTTCCGGAATATCACACCGCGAAGTCTGGTGGTACGAAACTATCCATCCCGCGAAATATTCGACAATACAACAACCGTTATAAATGGTTTTTCTTTTATACTGTCCCCGAACACGGCAACTTTATCGCAGAGAAAACCTGCATCAGCTGGGACATTCCATTACAGCTGCGGTGTTCAGGACGGCCATAAAAGAAAATAACGATTTCTTCCACACGACGTAGGATACAGGTTTACAGTATTACATGAAAAACACGTTTCGGCTTCTACTAGATGAGCTATCCTCAGACCGACTTGTAAAAATAAAACGATACCATGTTTACACATCTGTTGGGCATCTATATGTGTATGTGTATACGTATTATGTAAAAATATATACATAAGCAAGAGATACCACGCATATTATTTACACAGGAATTAAGTTACTTCCTAAACACCGTTTATGAAAACAAATGTTCGCCCTACATTTTTGTATTTTCCTTTTGAGATTCGCATATGCAAAGATACGGAAATCGTAGCTACAGATGGGAAAGTCAAATACTCATCTTTTAATTTCTACGGAACTTACATTAGGATAAAATGTTACTAGAAGTAATAAACGCCAATAGTCAATTATCATCTTCAAAACGGTCTACGTATTTTAGTAATACTCGTACAGTATAAATTCCTTTACATAATTTAGTCAAAATCTACCAAATGGTTCGATAAGCACAGTGGTTCATTGTGACCCATGTGCAAATTTTAGTCAATAAACCAATTACATGACAGCCCTAACAGGCTTGTCGTGTATTTCGAAGTAATGTCTGAGACGCTTCACCTATCAAACGATTCAGAAGACAAATGGAAATGTTCAACTACCCTTAACCAAAGCAGCCCCTTAATGCATAACAGCACAAATCCAGGGGACAAGAACCCCCAGGTGATCAGATTTTGCACCACAGCGCCTAATATTTGCGGGTCTTCGATACGGAACTCGCTTCGAGTCATCCTTCTGGAGTCTAGAATTTTGAGGTGGTTCCAAAATATGTGGAAAATTTGTGGACCCCTGCCTCAATTCCGACAAAATCAGAATCAAAATAACTGTTGGCAAAGTTCAGTGCAGCCCCCGCCACCCAATCATACCATTTTATATATAAAAAAAGGCCGAGTATTTTGCGCTCTGTTATACATTGACATACCGAAACGAATAACCTGAAAACTGTTCCTGAAAAGGTACCTTCTAAAATGTTATACATACGTACTGCAGCGCCATACGATCAAGCAGCAACAGGAACCCCAGTTCAGCAACCCAATTAGGCATGTTAAAAACTAGCATGTTCACTTAAGTCGATTATACCAGTCAATACTTCAAACGAGTAGTCCTTAAGAACCTGTATACATTTTTCTACGCCTACACTAGAAATACTTCTTTTAAACATGCAACGGGCCATATAATGGCTTTCAGACATCCATAAACCTTTTCCGCATGCTGAGAATAACTGCATGCTTGTAAGAATTTATACTAAACTCCCATCTCCAATTAGTAGAATGTGTAGCGAGCTGCGTATTGGTATGGGCTCCACGTGTTCAGTGGCGCCAACAGCTGACAGATAAACGGACAGACCGACAATTAAAACAACAGACGATCACACGTTCAGCCTCCCACTAAGATATCGAATCATTACAGACGCAATGAAAACGCCAAACACGGGGCACACTTTGACGCGCATAACACCTCAACACAGTTTCTTTGATCTGTAATTTTAACAGACTGTCTAGGCACACATAAGCACGTATCATTTCTTCGCATAAACTTGCGTATATGTTTAGCCTTTCACTACAACCTGTACGTGACATCATGAAAGCACTCGACAATATACAAATGTTGCCTGTTGCACAAAAATGTTCATCATCACCATCATCATGAGCTGTGACGTACTAGGCGTAGTGTCTGTTCTTTATCCCTCGAGATGAAGCCGGTCCTTCCATCTCTTCCTTGGACGCCCTATGCTTCTCTTCCCCTTTGGCAATGTTCTTACAGCCAAATTATGCTGCCAGCAACAATACAACCTACTTAGGTATTCATGTAAGTATCCTCTATTTTTGTCAGACTTTAACAATATTTGGAGTTCCTTGACAGATTTTCAAAAAAGTCCCCAATATCAAATTTCACGGAAATCCGTCTAGTGAAAGCCGCGCTTATACATATGGACAGGCGGAGAGATGGATATGACAAAGCCAACAGGCGCTTTTCGCAAGTATGCGTACGCGCCCAAAACGTCAGTTTCTACCTCTCAGAGAACACACCGTGTCTATATTACTAAGCCAGCGTTCTTTTTTTTTTTTTAAGAAATACGCCTGAACTCGGTTATAATGTCATGAAAGGGACTGAATAATTTGTGTCGTTATAAACGAATGTTGTTATAACCGCGGACTATGTCTTGGTTAACAGTGAGGTATTAACTGGAACCACATAACATCTGACGTTATAGACAACGTGTCACACAAACCTATGTCGTTGTAACCGGGTTCAACTGTACTAGTTACGTTATTTAACATGCGAATCATACCAAACCCATGCAAAGTGTTTAATGTTTAAGTAGCCGGTACGTATTCATATAATAAACACTGTACTTCAAAGGATTTGTCTCTCAACTGACTGTGAAGTATTCATATTGGTGGAGATCACGGCCGGGAAAACATTGCGGGTGTTACTACAATTTAGTGCAAACACGCAACTAAATTTCTCGTAAAGGGACACTATCCAGTCCGCGGGCGGTCTGTACACTGAACACCCTACAGACGGGTGCTGAGGCAGATCATGATGAACGTATTGGCAGCAGCCAAGGAGACCATCACCGCGGGACGGTGGGCGTGTCTGGCGCAGTGCGGGGACTGCTGGGTATATAGGGGAGTCCTGGACTGCTACTGGTAGGACAAACAGACTGTTCTATCACTGCTGTTATACACAGGCTGAAAAAACCTCAAGCATTTCGAGTAGCGTGTATTGTGTGAGTACACAGTGCGAATTTTTTCAGGACGGGTAGTAGCAGCTTGTCATTCGCCGAACAAAAATCTGGCGCATGCGCATCTATTGTATTCCTAACATGGATCATCATCTTGGCTGTGGACTACAGAGTTATCTCCACCCTCTGGCTACAGAAAGGAGAACTACTAGTGTTTTTTATCGCCTTACGTTTATCTTCACTGTTTTAATCTTAACAATCCAATAAGGTGTGTGTGTGTGTGTGTACGTTCCATGTTATGGCAACAATATTACATAGTCTATGTCCTTCCGAGTGAAAAGGTCTTTGAAGTGCAAAATCCCCCTGAGGATGGTGTGATGACGCACCAAAACATGTCGGCGTAGGTGAAGTGAATGAATAAAAAGTGATTTTATCGTCTATGGTGCATTTTGTTGGTGGATTTATCAGTATTATATAGAAATGCACGATGAAAACAAAGTGAAAATAATATGAAAGTATGATTCCCTATGTAAGAAATAAATTTCCGTTAGCAGTAACATCTTGCTGTGGATCGTTCAGAATGTCATCCGTATGAAGCCTGAAAGCAATCTAAACAATATTTAACAATTCAGTTCCTGCTGCACAAGAATACCAATGTGTCTCCTTTAGAAACACCAAATGGTTGACGTTGCTTAGGAAAATAATCGCTGTTTATTTTGACAATCATACGGAACGATACACTGTGCGGGTAAAATTCAGACAGCAGGTGGGACACACACAGAGTGATTGTAAAGCAAATAGACAATGTCAAATGGTTGTATATTCTAAACACAAAGCTATATTGCTACAATTCTCACAGCATTTTAAAAGTCCACACACTACCATTTAGTGTCACATTTCAGCACGTCCCAGCGTTTTGTACGCACTTCTAGAACCTTGAAGACACACCCTCAACATTTTTCCTTTGGAAGTCAAGAGGAATGGTGGCAAAGTGCCGAATTTGTTGTTCTGAGTTCGGTAAGTGTCCTTGGTTTTGATCGGCAGACATCCACAGAGTTACCAATGGGCTTTAAGAGACCGGGAAGCATTTCAGTAATACCCTACTATGAAGGCGAAAGGAATTTGAATTGACTGAGCCTTAAAACACGCTTATGAAATTATAAAACCGTAACGACATTAACATTTGTGTCTTCATTTCGGTGTCAAGTAGTCCAAGCAGAACAGCCATGCCAGAAAATATGGCTATACTGTCCTTGAGCTACTTTACCCTGAAGAAAAAGCACTACGATCTTTCGAAACGTCGCCAACTATTTACCAGTCGACATAGCGTAAAACCCTAGAAGACTCGAATATTCAGAAACACCCCTGTGAGAACCTCAAATCTCGCATTCACGTATTTGTTACCTCGTTAAGTGTGGACAGCTTCACACACGATAGAGCGCCACTGCGATTAATGACATGGCACACAGCGACGCGTGGGAGGGGACATGAAGGGGCAACAGGACAATGGAGTGGGTATCCAGCATGCCTCGCAAGACCGCGGAGCACAGCCTCTCCAGCACAGTACAAATGCTACTAGCTGAACCGCACACCTCGGCTGCCAGTAGCCGACTGAACTGTCGCCCCCGCCGAGTCACGTGGACTCGTCCGTTTCGTCGAAAGACGAAATTTGGTTTCTGCGCATGTGCAATCTGATCCTAACTGCACTCTAGCACTTGTAGCTTACTGGAAGACGACTCAAAGACACATCTCGGCGCCATCGCCAAGTCAGTCTTATATTCTTCCTACAACTCCAAATTAGCGTGTGACGACCTTAAACCTTTGAAACAGGGATTATCGAACCGAGGATCGCCACAGACTTCTAGTGCGTCGTAAACTCCCCACATAATGAAACGAACTTTGTGTCTTAAATAACTGTAAGTACGCACTGCAGAAATAAATAAAACATGAGCGTAGAGCTATAAATCTGCGGTGATTTTGCAGGATTCTAAGTTAAGTACCGATATTACTTGGACGGCAAAGAAAATGTGATTTACGATTTTGGACCGCTAACAAAAAATAATGTTTGATGTGGTTACTGGTGTTCACATAAAATAGCAGCAAAGTGTTCTGCAGTTGGTACACACAGCGCACTTGTGTGTTCTGCACGGCTCTGAGAACAATTACTACCCTAAACAACATTAACCGTTTGGCCTTTGTAACGGGGACTTCTGTATTTTCCGTCAGGTACAAACTCAGTTTTACACGCAGTTTATATAATTTTCAGTCCCTGAAAATGTTCATAAAACTCCTCTGGAGGATATATGCAACTCAATAATAATAAATGTACCATAAATTGTAACTACAGAATAGCTGCAACACTATATAAACATGGTTTTTGTTTCAGGTTGTCCCGAAACGTCGGTACAGAACTACCATTCAACGCTGCGTCATATCCCAGAAGAGCGCCAATCTCATCTACGTCGCAGCAAAAAACCTGAAATCACGCTTCAACAAATGTTTCAGTATTGGCAAATATGGGCGGTACACTGAGGAACTGGTCACTAAATAAAATAAACTAAAATAAAATAAAATAAAATAAGACAAAATAAAATAAAAATAGGTGCAGACTGCGTACTGCAAAAAAAAGTGTTAGTTGCAGCGGCCGTCTATAGGCCTACTACTTGACTCACGCAATACAGATTCGATATATGGTATCCGAACACCACCACCACTCAGCAAACAGCCTACAGTTATAACCTGATACGAATCTCGCCCCATGGCATGACACTGGCAGCAAGGCAATGTGCTTCACAAACCGTTGCCACTTGTTTAAAAATATAAACCATGCTACTGATGTGAATTTAAAAGCTGCCTAATGGGTAATACGTACATCGACGTCGGACAAACCTACAGATTTTGATTAAAGTGAATAGCGATTGTTTTACAAGCAACCCCATTAAAACAACAGCCGAATCTGAGGCAATTCTTTACCGCTGGATAGGGAACAACATGAACTGGAACATGACGCGTTCTTGCTTTCAAACGTAATGGACAGACTTCAAGAGATGAGCTAATGAACTTAACTTACGAGACTCAGTTAAATATTCGCTGGCTCTTGTCAGCCTTCCTTTACGGGGATGTGCGCTCCTACAGTGCCTAATCAGACCTTTGGCGGTATGTGAATGCGTAAGAACATGGGTCGCTACGGCAGCCTGTTACGGCGCACGCTTCATTGTATTTACCACCGGTTCTGACCCAAAAAACCTGCATTATGGCCAAACAGTATACTTATGTGTTTCATATGATTCTAAGAATAAACTGTACGTCAACTCACAGACCAGTATTTACGTTAGTAAGACCTATTCAGTGTCAATTTCTACCTCACGAATGCGCCACCATCTTCGTAATGTAACTGGCAGTAAGAAACTCGAATAAAATAAATTAAACCAACAATGCATACATAACCACAACCTCCTGTAAATATGTAAGTTTTTCCACAACTTGTTTTTATATTTGTTATATTTTCTGTATTTTAATCCTTCCTTTATATAGCACACGATGCATACTGCCCCTCTTTTTAATTTGCTATCTTCCAGAATCGTCAACTAACGAGTAGTTCACCCGAATACAACATCTCTTATCTAACAATTGCTTGCAACAAAAAACCACAACTCAGCTCCACTGAAAGATATATAAAAACTAAGGATCACCCTATACACTCTTCATCCATCAGAATTAACTCGATTGCAATGCTTCAAAATCAACACATTGCGCACAGAAAATTTCTCTTATATACCGCCCTACGATATAACCGACCATCTATATACAACCCAATTACACGTCAATATAAAATGGTTAATTGCAAAACGAAATCTCGTTTAAATGCAAACAACTTGTAATACAGTAATCCTTCTTTGTATATTTTAATATATGTAATACCTGAAGATTGCCCGTTTCGGCCGAAACATAATTTCCCCATATACAAAAATCATCAGTTGTGACAGACGTATTACTATTATTATTATTATTATTATTATTAGTCGTTCTCATCTTGCTACGAGAAAACTAGTCCTCAGAGCTTCATCATATATTATACTTGATTTTAAACCTCCCAAACTATTCATTTTCGGTGCTGATCATGTTTTGGAATTTCCCTAACACATACAATTGTGCTGAACATTACTGGACACTCAAGATCATGGATTACATGGGAGGAGCATGGAACACGAACTGGGAGGTGAGATATTTTGAGTCCGAAAGCCTGAAGAAAAGAGCCCACACAGTCTATATAAATGACCCGTAGAATTCTCATAAGTAACGACTATATCCATACGTAACATTAACTGACCGGTCTTTACAACAAATAGGCGCTTTAATGTGAAAACAAAACTGCACGTTTAACGTCAGTACAGTAGATTAATTTAAAGTTTCAAAGTGTAAGAAATCGTTTGTCTATCTTCTGTCAACTACTTCCAGACTCTTGAGATTAGACAGTAAAGTGGACAAGGCCCTCCTGGGTGGCCAACTGTCAGTCATGACGGCACGCGTTCTTCTAAAGGCACCTAAAATTGTGTTGGATTTGGCTCATTTTACTTCGCTGTAACTGCCCCCTTCGCCAGTCATACCCACGGAAATTTCCTGCAGATCTCTTAGGGCCGTCGGCCTTCCAATTACATCTTGTCTTCATATCTAGGTCAGGACTCCCCGCACCCCACCCCACCCCCCACTCCCACCACTTCTTATCTACTACGACTACATCAACCAAAGACCTAAGATTTGTGGTTCTCACAGCGGTATAAACGTAATGCCGTGTAGTCTGCTACAATCTGACTCAACGCTTCAACAAATCCTGCTGCCTCCACCTTCAGGAATGATTTTACACGCCCAATTTCGTACACAGTAAAGGGGATCACTGCCTTACGTGAAGTGACACAGTGAAAGTTTGTTAGTTAGACACCACTTCTTCCGAGTAACCTACTGCCTCCATCTTCAGTGCAGAAGAAGAGAGAGTGCCAGTAACGGCAGTAACGAAGATCCACGGGATGAGAGAGACATGGACTGGAAGTCCACCCACCCTTGTCCCCCTTCCACAATCGCGCTTTTACCCTGAAGATGGAAGCAGGTTTCCCCGAGACGTCTTTCCTACCTACCAAAATACACAGATACATATCCTACAAAACAACGTTTATCCGAAACGTCCGTATCTATCCAAATACCATACACATGAAAGAACAGTCTTCAGTCTTCTACAGGAGAGTTTCAGATCTCAAAAGCAACTGTACAAAATTTTTCATGCAACGTCGAATGCGTGGATGCTGGGTGAACGGCTCAGACCGAATACGATAATGCAGCATACACCAAATTACAGCACCCCAACATCTGTTTGTTCCACCGAATATCACAATAACGCCAAATCATGACAGTCTCCCGACTCTGAATGCAACCCGAAACACCCTTAATGCGAAATAGTGCTAACCTCTCACTTGGTAATTCAAACACAATTCAGTAAACACAAAATAAATTTTAAAAAGTTTAGGATTGGGGAAATAAAGTTAAATGTGTCGTGTCGAAGTATGAACACAGAACACTGGAACTCATATTTAGTTGCGGAGAACTTGGGCGGGGGGGGGGGGGGGGGGGGAGAGACGAAGCAGTGTAAGAAATAAAACAAGCAGTAAAAAATTGTGTAACGAACTGATGCGCAATGCACGACAGGAAACTTCGGTAAGACACTTGGACGGGGTATACATCATCGTACAAGAGAGATTTAAGCCAGTGTGACGCAGCTCCTGAAATAGACATGGCACGCCACCCCATTTGTAACACTCAGCGTCGCAGCAGGAAGAAATTAGAACAGGTGACAGATAACTGGAGGTGCGCATCAACATAAGTCACGAACGGCACCAAGAAGTACCAACAGTTGTTTGTGTAATGCTACTAAGCATGCAATTTATTTGAATTACAACGCTATTAAAATGTGCCGTGAGACGGGGTCCACGCGTTTTAGTTCAAGGCACATTTAAAGTGCTAGAAATTCTTCCTTCGGCTCGGAGACACGCGGCACGTTATTCACTGTACGTCAAAATTTTAGAGGTTGGGCGAGTCATTTGGAAATGAGTAGCCAGTTGTCAGATAAAATAATGTGAAACTACTCGTACTTCTCTACCCGAAACTCCCCGATATCCGAAACAGCATAATTTCTAAGGTTCCCAAGTTTCGCCCGCTTGTCCTTCTGATAACGGAAGTATTCACATCAAGATGAGTATGCAGCATTTTTTAATGACACTAACAACACCGGAATATTCGAACAAAAACGTTTCCCACGGTTACTCTGTCCACCACAAATCTCACACGGACTAGCACGGGATAGAACCTGGACCTCCATCGTGAGAGGCCGGCGACGGACAACCTGAGCCACGGCACGGCCTGCTTATCAAAAAATTCAGTTCGTACAACAGGGTAAACACTACGTTTTCATTTAAAAAAAAAAACCAACCACTTAATGCTTTACGAAGATGTACAGTTGTCTAAATATTAATGCAGGTGGTAGAATGTACTAACACCTGTATTTCGGAGGGTTAATCACGCAGCACGCCATGAAGACGTGGGGGGAGGCGGGTACACGAAGCAGAAACTCCACGCATTCGTATCACGGCACTGCAATGGTGAATGCTTAGATTCATGTCACGGCAGTTTTACCTCGCAAAAAAAAAAAAAATGGCCCCCCCCCCCCCTTCCCACTGAGTTGGGCGACTCAGCCGGTACGTCACCGCCGGATAACAAACTCCAGATTCTCTGGTCATTCGTAGACCTCGTTCATACTGTCAACAACCGCCTCCATAAATCTTGCGCACAACGTGAGCACAAACATCGTGACAGACGAACGTTATGGGACTTCGCAGGTCCCGGAACACAGGGCAAGGTGCGGAAAGAACAGACGGGCAAAAAAGAATGGTCAACCTTCGTTCTGTGATGGTTACCGAATGCGATTACAAGTGTGAAGGCGGCGCAGACAAGCCAAAGTCGAGACCACCGCGCTGGGTGCGCAACATCTCCAAGCTGAACAAAGGTTGTACGACTTCTTCCATGACTTTAAAATATTCAAGTGGAAAAGAAACAGGGTAAAGACGTCTCCATTCCTACACCATCACGATCCATGACTGACGTAACATCTTAATTTCTTGAACGAAGACGGCAACAGTCATGAAGGGGGTCTGTCACAGGAATTGAGATTTCATGGCTCCAACCGTCTTCACAGACCCTGCTCGCACGATATTTACATATTAGTTCCCTCGGAAAAGGGATGTAATTTATTATAGGGAAAATTAAAAGTGTCTAACAAGCTGCGAGGGGGACATATATTTACACAAGTGCAGCCATAATAGTACCGTTCACATATAAAAGTGGTAGGGTGAAAGAAAAGGATGGAGTACAATACAGATAGACGGGGGAAAAAAAAGCGGAATAAAAACGGGGATAAAAGATGGATAAAAAACAATATGTAATAACACGAAGATAAGGAATTGTGAGAAAGTGACCAAAATGAAAGGGGCAAACTGGAAAGAGAGCCAAGGAACATACATGACGTGAAATTCGGAGCAAGTTTATTTCCAATCAGACGGAATTACTAATACGAACAGTTCATGAAGTGACAATCCACCTCACAGTGTCGCCCTTAAAACAGCGAGGATATTACACCTCCTATCGCCTATACATCGTCTTTGACAAAGAACACGGAATACAGAACTCTTCATTATATTACTTTCTACAACTCAACAACACTCTGTTAACCAAATCGCCCGTAGCATGATTCCGAAATTTTATGAAAACGTACCACCGTATCATTACTATACTACGACATTGCAGTTGTACTCTCTGCACGATTAGACTACAACATTCTAATAACTACTGAAGTGCTACATTTGGGGCACAGCTTTGTATGGTGCTGAAATTTGGACACTTCGGAAATCAGATCATAAACACCTGGCAGGTTTTGAAATATGGTGCTGGAGAAGGACGGACAAGACCAGTTGGACCGAACGTGTGAAAAATGAAGTATATTGTAACTCCAATTACCCGGACGCTGGTTAGCCGGATCGGCTCAGCCCTCCAGGTAACTTTGTCGGCAGTTCTACAAAACTAATCTGCCTTGAAGTTACTGGCTATCCTATCGAGTACAGTGCTGTAAAGTGTTATGGCTGTCCAGAACTTCAAATCAGGCGCGGTCAAAAAGGTTTAGACGAACGTACACAATGTAAATAGCAACAGCCGAAGGGGTTCCCACATAAAACAAGGAATTCCCAAATTCCAATTGTATAGATGTTTTATTTTTACGTAAATATGTAGCCTAAAAACAGCCGTTTGTAGAAATTTTTTCCACTTTAAACTGCCAATGTAGCCTATTTTCAAAGAAAAATCCAATTATCTGGGTTGTCTGCATATCCGTACGGCTCGGGGTCCCAATTAATCCGCGTAACTGGGGTTATACGATATTACGTAAGTCAAGGACAGAAATATCCTACATACAATGAAAAGAATGAAGGCTAACTGGATCGGTCACATCTTGAGTAAGAACTGCCAATCTAAAACACTTTATTGAAGGAAATATAAAAGGAAGGCTAGAGTTAACGGTAAGACGTGAAAGAAGACGTAAGCAGCTACCCGATGACCTTAAGAAAAAGAGAGGATACTGGATACTTAGAAGGAAGCACTAGATCGCACAATGTGGAGAACTCGCTTTGGAAGAGACTATGGGCCTGTCGTACAACATACTACAGAATGAATGAATGAATTCTAATGACACGACTTTCGCAGATTTGTTGTGTCTCCGTCATCAGGTAGGTACACTGGGGGATGGAGTGTATTTATTTGGGCCCATGACGTAATACCAATCCCAATCGCGACGCATAGACGTAACTCATATATCAGACCGCCACTAGCACTCACAGACATCCTCGTTACTATGATCTGGAAAAAAAAGAGGGCGGGGGGGGGGGGGGAAGGAAGAAAAAGAAAAAGGAAAGACTTCGACAACTGGAGTTCACGAACATCTGCAGACAGGACAGGCCATAACAAAACTACCTACGCGAGCACTTGGCAACTACCTACGCGAGCACTTGGCAATCGAGTAGTCCTGGAAGTGACGATGGTGCGATCCATGTCTCGATATTCTCCTTTAGGATTTTGCATCACATTCCTCCAGTCCACTCAGGGGCACATCATCAACAATGGATTCAAAAGTTTCTCGTCTTTTCAACTACCGACCTGTCATTAACCGTTCGAATCCTCAAATTTATCTACATAAGGTTTAAAAATACCATTCCTACCTCACAGAAAACAAAGCACATCCAATACACAAACCAGCCGACTAATATGATTGACGAAATTAATCACCGTCTCTTCTGAGAATGCTATCCTATGCTACACGGCCCCAATTCTTGCACCATGTTAAAGCCCATACGCTACCACGTACTGTCAGATATAATCATCATCCATACTTCGTTTCTGAGTATGGAACTTTCAGATATCACGCTGTTGATAAACATACTGCGCATGTCTACCGATCAAACACAAGAACACCTGATGAACTCTAACAAAAAAAAAATTAGACAACTTCTTTTGGAAAACTGTTGAGTTTGTGTCTTCCAGGTTGCAGAAGCGTCCAAAACGCCGAGGCCTGTATTAAAATCCACACCAAATGATAAATGTATGGGCTCTGAAATGGTGCAACAAATGTAGCAATAAAGCATTCCGTTTAGGAAATACAGCCGTTTAACTTGATGCGTTTACTTTATGATCACCCTGTATACACTTCAAAATAACCATGTTAACTGACGAACCTACTGAAGCAGATAAATCCGTTTATCGCCATTCTGAGTTTTTCGCTTCTGCATGTGCCGGTTCAATACGCAAGTGTTGTTGTGGTTAGGGGCAAGTTCCTAGAACACCGGATCAGTAACTTGACCGATTTAGCGCTACGTGCAGAAAACCTCTCGTTATCAGTTGCACTGTAACATGCAACGTTGCATGAAAGGGTAATCCGTTCTGGACGTCTCTCGTTAACATCAGTTGGCTGCAACTACAGTTGCTTCGTACTGTGTCGATTCAGCGTTGATAACACTACTTCAACAGTTCGTTAGTGGTCTGTTTTCCCAATGTACGTTTTTAACTAATGGCGTCCCTGTGCGTAAGTATCACGCCATGAAGATGCGTGAAGAAACTGACGTAAAGCTCCCATGCTTTTTTAACTTCTGAAAGTTGACGGTCAGCTTTTCTCTCCGACCGCTTTAACCTTTTAAAGCCTAGCGGTAACTTTACGTACCACCAGGTTAAACTTAAAAAATTCTACGTGGTGCCCACATTGTGTTTATGTGTTTTGTACGGATCTCAGAACCAACAGCAACTTTTGCCTTATAAAACATTAAGAGACTGGTTTTTATAACCGAAGTGGAGAGTGTTTACAGCGCGGTACGCACTGAGTCCTCATATAAAACAGACACGCTTCGTCTTTAAAGGGTTAATAATAAAGAGGGTAATGACTATAATTACAATCATTACTTCTGTATCCGCCTCTCTGAATGAACATTTGAAGTTCTTATTGTGATTTCAGATTGTATATCTTCAAAACTAGATCACAGTCAGGCAACAAATACAAATCCAACAATTCTTCAAAACCATCGAAAGATTTCTAACTTCAAGCGTCCCTGTAACGGGTTGGTCGCGTACGAAAAGTCATCCAGCTTGTGAGTGCCATACGAGGAACCCCCAACACAAAATAAAGAAACTATTAAGAGAGATATCAAACAGCTGAATACATGGAAGCGCGTTATTTCCGCCTCATTAAAAGCCGTCACGCCTGTACACCTCACCACGACGACAGCACCACTACCAACATTACACAACCAAACATGTGAGACTTCACAGGCGAACAAATGTCCGACGGGAAACCTTCTTGCTGACAAGTTCGTCAGTCTGTAGGAACGCAGCAAGTTACTTGAGTTGTTGAAACGTGAGACACAGAATATTTAGTTTATGACGCCTTTGGATTCCGTGCGTTATTATGTCGAGTTTTCTGCAGAGGGTCGGGAGCACCACAGTCTGTCCGCTTCCCTGCCAGAGCAGCTTTTCTCAACCAGGATCCCGCGGGAAACTGTGGTCAAGAATTCAACATCTGTGCACAAAGAAACAAGCTCACGTATCGCACTGAAAGTGAACCTTAACACTAACCTTGGATGTGAACTTGATTTTGACGTTTAAATAAACTTTATTTAGGTATGACACAGTCGAACCCTGTTATAACAACATCGGGTTATACATCTCGCCTACAACGTCAGCTATTTTGTGGTACCAATCCGTCACTGTGAAATATAACATTATACTCCTCGGTTATAACGACACCCGTTTATAATCACACAAAATATTCAGTCCCTTTCATGACGCTATAACCGAGTTCAACTATATTTTCATATTGAACGAAAAAGATCAGACAATACAAAAAAGACCGGAAAAATGCTTCAGTTTTTTCTGGCAATGCGAGCTTTTGTGTGTGTGTGTGTGTGTGTGTGTGTGTGTGTGTGTGTGTGTGCGCGCGCGCGTGCGTGCGTGTGTGTGTGTCAGATCTTTAGATTTCCTTGACAATAATACAGGAGACAGGCCCAGGACATGTGGGCGCCCCGGGTAGGTTAATAATTTGGTGCCCTTTAAAATCAATTTTCTTTAAACTTTTTCCGTCCAGGATACTGCTGGCGAACGTTTTTGGGGACACGTTCCCAAACTGCGGATAATTTTCGGAGTTCTTTCGCGTGTGGAAACCTTAGTTTATTCCAATTAAGTCCTCGCGCCCTGGGCAGCTGCCCGGCTGCCCCGCCCCTCAGCCCAGCCCTGTTTAACAGTTAAATCAATTTCTGTCCCCTCCATCAACTTCGCTTAATGAGACAAAAGTTTTATACCCACACTCCGTCTCGGTTCTGAAAACCAATCACTTAATGTCGTTTCGTTTCGTAGTCCTTACCTCTTCTACCTACTCACAGTAGATGTCAAGGTTGTTTATTTTCACTTGATCACACTCAGACACACACCACAGTCGGCAGGACTCCTCTGGACGAGGGATCGGCCCATCGCAGAGACCTCTACCTTACAACACAAACACTCACAAGAGACAAAAATCCATTCCCTCAGTGGGATTCGAACCCACGATCCCAGCAAGCGCTCGGCCAGAAACCTACGCCTTAGACCGCGCGGCCACTGGGATCGGCCACCTAATGTTGTAGAAGGGAATAATCGTTGTCTGTTCTGATACACAAAACACACAAATGCACTCTGTGGGCGGAACGTAGAATTCTTCTATGTTAAACATTGCGGTACATAAAGCAACCACTGGGTTCTGAAGGTTCAGCGTGCAAGGTGCCACAATACCGTTCACAAACACCCACGTAAATACTGCATTACACTGGTATACAGAAACATACATCAAGTTTATTAACATTTGCATATTTACATGATGTCTGACAATGTTTGGACTGAAATACATGTAGACAAGTTTACGCCTAATTAACTAAAGGACATTCGCGTCATTCTAAATGTTGTTGGGCAAGGTCAGTGATCTACCGTCAACTTCCCATCATGTACCTCTGGGCCAGTTCTCTCCATGTGGCCGAACACGGCCCCTCCCACCTCCCCCCCCACCCCCGCTACTTATAACAGATTTCCTTATCACAATAAACCTCAAACGGTTTACTACTTTGTTTACTAAGTACATCACTTCCGATCTAATCCTCACAAGCAACATCAAATAACAGATGCAGGTCTACGCAAAAGACAGTTGTGCCCAAGTTTTTTTAAGTGGTGAAGGGCCCCGCAGCAGACGCTACGGATGCACTGCAGCCTTGAGGCTTCTTGTGCAACCCTGTGAAGATGATGATGATGATGACGACTATTATTTTTTATCCCTTTCCTAGTAATGGAGCACCGGTGGAATGAAATTGACAGGGGAAAACCGAAGTACTCGGGGGAAAAACCTGTCCCAGTGCCACTTTGTCCACCACAAATCCCACATGGACTGGCCCGGGATCGAACCCGGGCCTCCGCGGTGGGAGGCCGGCGGTTAGCCGCCTGAGCCATGGCACGGCCTTGTGCCCAAGCTACTTCTGCGAAAATCGCTGTCAATTAAATAACAGTCCTGCCCCGTACACATCGGAACCATCGTTCAAATCTCTGCTAGAAGACAGAATAGCTCAGGTCTTTCATGGTTTACGTCAGGCCGTACAGGTCAAAATACTACTATACTACCGCAAATTCGGCCACACTGTTTGCATCGACATCCTTTCTTCAATTCTGTTTTCACTACCCCTGCATTACCTGACACTATACAACGTTAGCTACGGACGGACCGCGTCGTTAGCGGAATCAATGCATACTGACAGATACATGAATAAAAATAAATAAATACATTCAGCCCTTGTTTCACGCCTTTTCGCTCTAACGTCTCTCGCCAATTTACGCCAGTTCTTTATCTGCGCTCTGTCATTTTCGGTAAACGCCCTTTCCGTGACTGCGATCTCTTATGCTAACCCCGTATTCCTGACGCGAAAATCATTTTTCATCTACGCCTTTTTTTCTTTACGCCCATGTTTTGACGAACGCAACTGAGAAGGAAAACAACGGCTGGGTGTAAATGTTTCCAATCTTTGGACAGAAGAAATTAAGGGCACATAAAACATGTGTTAAAAAACAAAACAAAATACAACCCACAATACCTCCTTTT
This sequence comes from Coptotermes formosanus, assembly GCA_013340265.1. Taxonomy (NCBI): domain Eukaryota; kingdom Metazoa; phylum Arthropoda; class Insecta; order Blattodea; family Rhinotermitidae; genus Coptotermes; species Coptotermes formosanus. The sequence goes on along the minus strand of BLKM01000769.1, from coordinate 1,305,271 downwards.
ACCACTTCGCAGACTAAATAAATCTACACAGTTCGTACCTCAAACAGATTACAGTCTGCTTCCATTACAGAGACTAAAGGGTTAATACTGTTTAGAGAAACTGGCTGTTTCATGTAATAAATCATACGAAATATAAATAGGCTGTGTGGTAAAAATTCACAGCTTTTCGTGTCAGACACGGCGATTAGCATAGCAACTACTAGGCTTTAACCCTTCCAAGACTACAATTAACCATTTAAAGACGGGATGTGCTCTGTTTTATATAAGGACTCGGTGCGTACCGCACAGTAAACACTGTCCACCTCAGTTATACAAAACCAATTTGTTTATGTTGTATAAGCCAAATATCTCTGTTCGTTCTGAGATCCATACAGAACATATAAACGCAATGCGAGCAACATTTAATATTTTTGGACGTTAAACCTTGTGGTAAGGTTACCGCTAGGCTTTAAAAGGTTAACTAGTTAGTATATGAACATTCAATTCGTACCACACAGTAAACATACACAGCAACTGCTCTGAATATGTATGTAAACCTATACATAACAACACACAAGCCTAGTTCTCTTGTTTTCTTGTAATCTACGAGTAGATATGCTTACAACTGCGCTACACGCCGGAAGGTCGCAGGTTCGATTCCCGACGGTATCATTGGAATTTTTCACTGACATGTTCCTTCCGGTCGCACTATGGCCCTGGGGTCGACTCAGACTCTAACAGAAATTAGTACCAGGAATATTTCCTGGGGGTAAAGGCGGCCGGTGCGTTGAGCTGACAACCTTACCGCCTTGAAGCGCCGATTGTCTTTGAATCTGTGAGCCTCAACCTCCTGGAACCCTCTGGGCCTATCCTGGCGTGTACAGGGATTGCTTTACCTTTGTCTTTACACATGCTTCCAGTAGGGCGGTATCGAAACACCTGGTCCCACCACAACCGTGCGCCTATTTTCGCCATCCCTTGTGCTAAGTTATTTTGTTCACAAAAATAATGTTTCATGTATGTATCTCAAAAAAGTCTCAGAGAATTCGTCGCATTATCACACGTTCCCAACCAAAAAATAACGCGAGGCGGGGAACTCTTTGACACGCTGTAATTAACATTCCGCACACGAACATAAGCGGAACACTGTTCCACTTTATTCTCCCTCATCCATGTTGACACAATCCCAACAACAATGTGCACTACAAACTTCCGAGTTCGTTATTTGTTTAGTTGTGCCTACGGAACACGACGTTAACAGTTGCTAGTGTCGCCAGCACCCTCACGGAATTAGCGATGTGCTGCATCAGCCATCAACGCAGAAGAGTGACCCTTCTACCTCGAAAACAGAAACAGTTCTCTCCGAAACACTGGTAAATTTCTGATTACATGATGTCACATCCTAGAAGACAGAATGTTCAAAGTAATTCAATTCTCATTTATAAACGTGTCAGTTTAAAAGCGTAATAGCCAATTATAAAACCGGTACAAAATATAAAAAACACATGAAGGCAGACAGACATGCACGCAGGCACACGCACATAAACAAACGTAACAACAACATAAAGGTAGATCTGTAACAAATCCAGCACTTAAAATAAATATTTTAAACAGCACTGCTCACACAATCACTTATGTAAAACAGCATCATAAACACTACAAAATATAATCAAATTAATTACAAATAAAATAAATGAATTAAAATCACAATTCACACAAAATGTCAGTGACTGAACTACAGTGCAGAACAGTAAAAATATATGCACCTAACAAAACGTTAATCAGAACACGCCTTCTACTGAACATAACCACTATCCCTAGTGACAGCATTAGCAGCCTAAGGGCATATGTCGCCCGTGGACTTGCCCGGGACCGAGACCGGGACTGCGCAGTTCCCAGAAATAAATTTACTGAAGAATACGTGAAGATTTAGTTCCTATCTCACAACAGGCAAACTTCGTTTCTATTATACGACGTTCTCAAATACTAGTGTTGAGAAAGTACTTGTAAAAGCGTGGAGTCGAGACCTGTTCAGTACTAAGGCAGTGTCAATATGAAGAAAGCCCCGTATAATCAGTTAATGTGGCGGTAAGGAAAGGTCGCGGTTTCGTCCAGGAATTATTTAGGCTAGAATGTGTGGGCAGAATTCAGTTTCTGAATATGAAATGTGGTTGCATTAACTTACAGAGAAACTACTGGGCCCTACTGAAGAATTAGAAACCGCCAACCATTCACGTCTGTGACAAAGATACATTGCACTTTGAACTCACTGGTTTCCCAATTTGCACACAGCCCCGTCGTCCACTCTGTGGCTCTTTCTACCGCACCCAGTGAAGGGGTGCCACCACACCGTCACCTGACGATGGTAAAACAAATCCACTTTCCGGACCGCTGTGTCCTTTTCAAAATACTACAAAATATACATAATGTTCTTTCGGAATTCCAGAAAATATACAGAGTGTTCTTTTCGGAATACCAGAAAATATACAGTGTGTTCTTTTCGGAATACCAGAAAATATACAGAGTGTTCTTTTCGGAATACCAGAAAATATACAGCGTTCTTTTCGAAATACCAGAAAATATACAGTGTTCTTTTCGGAATACCAGAAAATATACAGCGTCTTCTTTTCGGAGTACCAGAAAATATAGAGTGTTCTTTTCGGAATACCAGAAAATATACGGTGTTCTTTTCGGAATACCAGAAAATATACACAGCGTTCTTTTCGGAATACCAGAAAATATACAGAGTGGTCTTTTCGAAATACTACAAAATGTACGAAGTTCAAAAACCAAATAATCTGAAGTGCACCTCGTCACATACTCGCACGTTCAAATCCCCCCAGAGGTCAACATTCAGCTACGGTTTAAGCGTCAACTGAGGATGCAGGTGCCTCGTAATTGTCTGACGCCCCTCTCAACACTACCTTCTTGGGTGTGATGCCATGTAGTGCAGCAAAAATTTACCAAGCTTTCGTAAGGGCGAGGCATAAACACGACACAGACACATGGATCAGGACAACAAACACAACTGCCACAAAGCCAATACGAGACGGACCAGAGGACGGGGCCAAAATATTTTGGTCGTAGCAGGTTCTTCAGAAACGTCTGCAAATTTCTGCCATAAGGCAGTATGCTTCATATTCCCCTCCGTGTAAACGTCAAATACATTACCCCGTCAGAATAATTTACAATTACACCCAAGATAAATTCCCTGGTCTCCATAAAACACGCCACGTTCTGTTTCTGGCTTAGAATGTTACAACGCGTATCCTTTCCTCCTCATTACCAGGAAGCAGAAGCAACATATTACAGTTTGTTAATGACGTAAGATCGAAATTTATAGCCGGAGATTAGTCTCTATTGTTTGTACATCAGTCCACGAGTGGCGCTCTGTGCAGCTCATAAAGAATCAGTGAACCATGAGCACGGTTAGTGTCTCGCCATCTTGGATCACATCATGCCGCCGGTACACAGAAGCTATGCGTGAGGCAACCATTACACAGCTGCGGTAGCTACTGTCTGTGCAGGTTTTATATCTCTACCAGTATCGGTGGTTTATCTAGCCTGTGACAGAGCCTTGTTCTGTTGAATGAATAGTTCAGTTTTTCACCACATAACTGTTCGCTATGATCGGGATATTAGCCATACTAAGTGGAAATTTACGCATGCGTTTAAGACATACATTTCCAAGCACTTATAGTGTAGTAATGAGGAATATTTTGACGGTCACATGTATATAAACACCCTGCGCGTTTACATATCCTGTGAACAACCAATCATGTCTGGAGATCGCCAATATAATTTCTCTTCATAAATATATCAATATTTATCCCACTTTCCCTGCACTATAAAAGCCAAACAGACTCTGTATCGTGTCTGTATTTCTGCCGTCCAACAACTTCTGAACCAGGCGTTAACACTTTCGAGAAATCTGACATCAACATCACCTTGACAGGGCAAGAGATTTTTCATCTTCTCCAGAGAAAGATATGACCACCTCTGGGACCCACCCGGCCTCCCATTCAACGGGCACCGGGGTTATTTCCCGTGGGTAAAGTGGCCAGGACGTGATCATGAGCATTCATCTCCATCTAGAGCTGTAGTTAAGGAGAGGCGCCGTAACTTCGCTCCCTCTACAAGCCTTCATGCCGTCGACTGGGACAACTTTTACTCTTATAACTTTGCATGTGTACTCTGTAACATCCTACTATCAGTACTACCAACATGACGGCTGGACAGCCTTTCTTGTACTGTTATCGCCCATTGACAAAAAAAAAAAAAGCCGGATCACCCGCCTGCTATGAACCCCGGAGATGAGCCTTCGGGGTCCGTAAACCGCGAAGAATTCCCTGGCATCTACCCCGGCGACCAATGCCTTTCCAAAAAGGGTCTTTTCCTTGTAAAGCGAAATCGTAATTGGCATTACGGAGCAACAGACGTTCAAACTTGCCCGACAAGGAAATTCTTATTTTTCTGCATTTTTCTTGTTCCGGAAAAATTCACCACTGTTGCTGCGACACTAATAGTCTCCTTTCGGTCTGCCACAAGTGCAGGAGTTATTTAGCGATAAGAAATGTCCAAAGCACATGCAATAAATATCACGCTAAACCTTGACCTGGCAGTGATAATGGTTCTGAACTCTGTCGAGGAAACTCCAGAAATAATGTCTTATCTCCCATACGAAACTGTGCAAAACACATCAGTTCTCCATACATCTGAGCATCAGTCAAAGCCTACACACCAATTCTAGTCTACCGAAAAGTATTTCGAACAAACGCACTGGCTCTTCGCTTGGAACGTAGTTGCTTCCCTTGTCAATGAACTTTTATAAGGTCTTCGCAATTCAGGGATATTACGCGGCTAGATTGAGAAGTGGTCACCCCGTTTTGGGACAATGTATTGGTCCCATCTTCCAAGGATCTAGGCTGACCCTTCAAGACAGCGAAAATATGTTGTCCCGAAACGTCGGTAACAAACCTGCACCGCGCAACAACCCATAAGAGCGAAGACCTCAAATACGCCGCGGCGGAAGCCTGAGACCTCGCATTACGGACGTTTTCACTCGTTTCAAACGCGAAAACAAACTGCAACTCCGTAACTCTGCACCAGTTTCAACGAAAACCTGAAGTCATCTACGTAAGATTCACTCGCCATTAGTGATGAAATGGGTATAATGCAGATGGCACACGCGCAGAAACCAGATTTCGTCTTTCGGTGAAACGGACGATTCCATGTGACTCGGCGGGAGGCGACAGTTCAGTCGACTACTGGCAGCCGAGGTGTGCGGGTCAGCTCGTAGCATTTGTACTGCGCTAGGGAGGCTATGCTCCGTGGTCTTGCGAGGCATGCTGGATACCCACTCCACTCTGTTTCCCCTTCGCTTTCCCTCCCACGCGTCGCCGTGTGTCACGTCATATTAACCTTTTAAAGCCTAGCGGTAACTTTACATACGACCAGGTTTAACATTAAAAAATTCTACGTGGTGCCCACATTGCGTTTATGTGTTTTGTACGGATCTCAGAACAAACAGCAGCTTTTGCCTTATAAAACATTAAGAGACTGGTTTTTATAACCGAAGTGGAGAGTGTTTACAGCGCGGTACGCACTGAGTCCTTATATAAAACAGATACGCTTCGTCTTTAGAGGGCTAATCGTGCTCTACCAACTTGATCACATGTGGGAAACATGAAGGGCGAAGTTCTCTCTGCACTAACGCTCGGCACTAGATGGTGGTGCGTGCACATCACGTCCCTGTGTCTTGACCCTGGAGGAGCCGCAGGTAAACACTGTACAGAGGTGATGACAGGTCACAGAGCCGGTGTAGCTGTTGTGGAGAACAGGAATGTCCCTCAAACCCTGATTCTGCCAGTCGTACATCCAGTAGCGCAATTACTACACTGAATGAGGTATCCCCACGTAGTACAACTTCGCGCACGTTCGAATTAGAAACAGAAGCCTGCTTGGCAGCGGCGTAGCCAGATTTTTGGAATCCGGGGCGAGTACTCACAACAGCCGTCCCTTAACGGAAATCATGAACTTTAAAAAATCACAAGTATTTGCTGTACTTCCTTGTATTCGTCTAAGTAATTTGGAATTTGTACTGTCCTGAGAATTATATGAAATCGATGAGTGTCAAGACACGGAGGAAGAACGCAGAAGACAGATCCTCATGGGCTGTGATTCTGAAAGAGGCACTGGTTAAACTGTAAGGACCATACGCCGAAGAATAAGAATTTAAAATCTGTTGCACACAAAAAATCAGTTTTTTATTTAAAATATTCATTTGGCTGCCCAATTTGCTGCCCCTTTGTCTCTGTTGCCCGGGGCGGCAGCTTCATTCCCCCCCCCCCCCCCCCCCCCGCATCTGATTGGTAATTTTCAAATAAAGGAATGCACAGACGCCGGACGAACTCGGAAATTCAGGGATGTTACTGTACATACAGGCGAAGCTCAAAGAGACCTGAAATGATGGGCCGCCCTTAATAGCAGAGTCCCAAGTGCAATAAAATTAATATTTTAAATAAAAAATACTTTCTGCACTCAAAAAATTTTAAATTATCGAGTCAAATAAAATAAACATGAAGTAGCTGTCATTTTTTAATATCATAATTACTGTTAGCGGCAGCCTACCCCAGCGTCGAAAAACCTGCCTACGCTATTAGTAGCTGCCGCCTTCATATATCGACTACTGAGTTACGTAACATCAATGATATACAACTCGCGATATCTTAGGTTTTCCACTGGTGTGATGTACATTCCAGTGTTCACTGCGTGTCTTAAACCTTCGATATACAACCCGTAAGTGTAATTTTACAGCTGCGATTAAAACCTTCGATGATCAGAAAGTGGCACACAGTGATCCATCACGCCTTTAACTTCAGCAGAAACTCATCTTCTTCAAAGGTTGTTCTATTTTTCGCCCACACTGTCTCTTCCATTGTAACAGCCTCGTTTGTTACCCCCAAAATCCTGTTTAACAGCTCCCGAACTTATGTCCCACGATCTCTAAGCAGCTGAAGTCTGTTCACACAATTTCACAATCGTACTTCTCTTCCTAGGTGTCAGTCCCACAGCTTCTTATGCTCATGTATACATTATACATATAAATATAATGCTGTTATACTACACATGTATGTATATAGACACAGCAGACCCCGGTTACGACGACATCGGTTTATACGACACCTCCTCTATAGCGTCAATGATGTGGTACCAACTAATTCCTCAGTGTTAACCATAACATTGGGGGCGCCGGTGGCGCAGTTGGTTGAGGCACTGCGCTAGAAACCGGAAGGTCGCGGGTTCGATTCCCGACCCTTTCGGTCGCACTATAGCCCTGGGGTCGACTCAGCCTCTAACGGAAATGAGTACCAGGAATATTTCCTGAGGAGGTAAACGCGGCCGGTGCGTATGGCTGACAACCTTACCACCTTCAAGTGCCGATTGTCTGGAAATCTGGGAGCCTCAACCTCCCGGAAACCTCAGGGCCTGTCCAGGCCTGTAATGGGATTTCTTTACCTTTTTTTTAACCATAACATTATACTCCCCGGTTATAACGACACAAAATATTCAGTCCCTTTCATGACGTTATAACCGGGTTCGAAAGTATATATACACATTACAATGTAACACAGCGTTATATAAGTACACGCACTCGCACTGGAAGCCGCCGCACCCACTGTGTTCGTGGTCTGGCTACGGGCCTGGCTGGGACGGATGAGAAAATATGGCACTGCGAGAAATCACTTGCATTTATTTGTAGGGAGTGACGGACATCGGCCACTCACTCCGCTTTCCGTTCCCATACGACGAAGAAACCCGTTGAATCGTAATCGTTTAATCGCATGTTTACGACCAGTCATGAAGAAATAAGCACCGATAAATTCCACGAAGCACAGATCCACCCTTGAAACTGACATTATCCACTGTCTGCTGTACCGACCTAACTTCCTCGTCGAACAGGAAATCAAAACCACATATGCTAGTCTCAGACCCGCTGATACGACGTGCACCACAAGCGTTACCTTCTTGGGACAGCCAACGACAACACTTCGTATTTGTGACTTGGCCATACGAAGAGCACACAGTTCCGTAACGAAATGCCTTTTATCCATATAATAATTTACACACATATACAGATTGTCGCGTAAGTCCCTTCACACTCGACGCTTAACATGTCTCGAGTGTCAAATGATGCACCGTTCTGTATACGGCCTACCCAAATTATGGATTAAAACCTTAAGGGGCGACCCCCACGTGTCACATGTGGGACTCGTGTGTAGATGCGATGATAATATTAAAATGGTACTTAAACAGGGTGTGATACATGGAGTGGGGTCATCTTGCAAACATGACGTGGCTTCCAACAGATACGGTTCATATTTAGGTCCCTGCTAATCATTTTCTTACTGCGCAGCAACACACACACACACACACACACACACACACACACACACACACACACAGGCGTAATATCACACATGTATCTTCCCTTACTTTGTAAGGCAAAGGCAAGATCATTTCCCAAGTGCTGGACGCTATCACCTCTACACTTCAAAATTCAAAAGACAAGAACCTTGAAGAAATTCATCTGATTAATTTCTCATACACATACCCATGTAGCGGTTAATCCCCATGATGGGGCGACATGCAAGTAAAGAGAAGAAGACTGGAACCGAGAATCTGTAGTCTGTCTTAAATTCTTGTCTAAATACATTAAGTTGGTCACGTGAGCAACGTTCAGGAATGCAACTTACATTCTAGTACTCTGCTCGAACTTCATCTTGCGGAAGAACTGTTTAAGAATTAACAATTCAGAGACACAATTCGTAACACAAAACTGACTAATGGTCTGGTAACCATGTTCACACTCATTTATACACTTGAGAAAACAACCTCCGACAGAGTTCGTCTAGCATCGCCAATGTTACGTCATACCCCGGGTGGCCAAATTTAAGGGAAATCTGTCTGTTCAACGAGGTATTCCACACGGTGTACCTGGTAACTATCACTTCCATGTTTCATCGTCATGGAAATCAATAACATATTTATTAGTAAATACTGTTGCCAGACACATCACTAGAAGAACGAAAAGCAAAGTCATGTGTTATAAGTAATCTTGAATCAGAGAACACTGCGGGTGTTGCTTTCTTAACTTCCCATACACGCTACATTTGGAGCACAGCTTTGTACGGTGCTGCACCTTGAGCACTTCGGAAAGCAGGTCAGAAATACCTGGAAAGTTCTGAAATGTGGTGCTGCAGAAGGTTGGAGAAGATCAGTTGGACGGATCGTGTGAAAAACGAAGAAGTATGACACAGAGTTTAGGAGGAGAGGAATATCCTACATACAATAAAAAGAAGGAAGGCTAACTGGATTGGTCACATCTTGCGTACGAGCTGCATTCTAAAACACGTTATCGAAGAAAAGGTATAAGAAATGACAGAAGTGACGGGAAGGCGAGGAAGAAGAGGTAAGCAGCTACTGGATGACCTTATGGAAGCGAGAGGATACTGGAAATTGAAAGACGAAGCACTACATCGCAATCTATGGAGAATTCGCTTTGGACAAGGCTATGCGCCTGTCGCAAGACACTGCGGAGTGAACCAGTAACATGTAGCAACATTCCTAACACCCATGGTCAGTTTTCCACCCCTCCCCCCCAAATGTTATTAGCCAAGTTGACGCTTATGCTTACTGCTACATATGCATACACGTTAATGTTACGTAGTTATATTAATTAATTCACGGCCCTCTGTGTTTCGGAGAAAACCTCCACTTTCGGATGTGGTCAGTCACAAGCCCTTCACGACACTCCCAGGACAGAACTAAATTAAACCCCAAGATTTCCCCCCCCCCCCCATGGCGCAACAGCGCCGTCAATCATGACGCAATGTCGGGCGTTTTCATCCATTCTGTTGCACAACTGTTTAGCACGGCAGTGCAAATGGAACCGAACACAGGATTTACATTATGACACGTATCGAAGACAAAACTATGCGAACTGTCAAATGCGACGTCTCATCGCAAACAACTAACTCATTCTGATTAATCCGACGTTGCCTCCGGCCTGTTTACAACATGACAGCGCACCTGTGTTTTGGATACCTTCGACCCCAGGTCGCACAGCATCTAATACACCCAAAACCTCTTTTTCACTTCACATTTGGTTTGTTTCTTCCTCCTTTCTAAACATCTCATATCCCACATCCACTCTTCAATACTGATTACTTTAGTAATTGATTGTTCCTTACCCAGGCCTGCTGTCTTTCTTTCATATGCGACTTTTAATGAGGTAAGAACACACAGAGAGCCGAGGCAACTCAGTTATTATAGTGACTAACCTAATGCCCGACAAATCGGGGTCCTTTTTTGGCACAGATAAGATTTCTCTCTAGTCAAATGCATTATGACGGGCTATGGGGCCCACCCAACCTCCTACGAAATGAGTACTGGGAGTAAAGTGACCGAGGCGCGAAACTGTCCAACCTTAAATTCGTTAGTGCCGATTTGAAGAATACGTTCATCTCTACTGGCACGTCCCCCTCTGCATTTAAGTTTGCTTAACCCTTTAAAGACGAAGCATTATCTGTCTTATATATATATGGAGCCAGTTTTTACCGCGCAGTAAACACTCTCCGTCTCGGTTATAAAAACCAATCTGTTAATGCTCTATAGGGAAATAATCGCTGTTTGTTCAGAGATCCGTACAAAACACATAAACGCAATGTGGGCACCACGTAGAATTTTTAAACGTTAAACCTGGTGGTAGGTAAAGTTACCGCTAGGCTTTAAAAGGTTAAGGGAAAACAATAAGAACTTCACCTTCGTCTCCACACCGACGCCCTTTCCTCTTGCAGCAGTAGATACTTTTTTCCCAATTGCTCGACAGCCCCAATGGGCCTAAGCATCCTCATTGTCGCGGCCTCTCAGACACACACACACACTCGGTAGGACTCCTCTGGACGAAAGATCAGCCCGTCGCAGAGACCTCTACCTAACAACACACAACACTCGCAAGAGAAAGACACCCATGCCCCTGGCAGGATTCGAACCCAGGGCTGTGCAGTCGGAGTCGGTAAAAATGTACCGACTCCGACTCCGACCTCGATATAAGATCTTAAATAGATACTAGCTACAATAACCATCACACTTACACGTAAATGTAGGTTATAAATCTAAAAAGTAATCTGATGATTCACGCGGTGCTGATGAAATGTCTTATGATACCATTTATCGCTTTAGCAGGTTTACCGTTATCATATAATACATATTGAGCTTTTATGAAGGAGTCGGAGTCAGAGATTTAAAAATTGTGGAGTCGGAGGTTTTATGTACCGACTCCACAGCCCTAATTCAACCCCACAATCCAAGCAAGCAAACAGCCGCAGACCTACGCCTTAGACCGTGCGACCACTGGGATCGGCACAGTCTTACAAATGTATGTTCATTCAGTCACCAGTCACACACAACAACACGCCAACTTTACACGTCTCCTGGCGACTAGTTTCAGCTCTAAGCTAGAGCCGTAACGCCAACACGGATGGCTCCATCTTAGAGCTGAAACTAGTCGCCAGGAGACGTTCACAATTAGCGGGTTGTTGGGTATTCACTGGTGACTGAATGAACATACATTTTTACTCAGATACACCATACCTATGTCACGAGCACGAGCACACAACATGTGTACGTGACACAGATGGAGCCTGGATAATTTCTGTGGTTCTCCGTCTGTTAAAGAAAGAAAAACGCAATGTCGAGCATTATTTCCGTCTGATGTCACGCCTGGAGAAATCATATTCAGACAGTCAGGCATGAGGTTCAGGGGGCGTTATCAAGGACACAGGAATGTGTCATGTAATGTAATGTAACGTAACGTAATGTTGCACGGCTCAGTAATTCAGTACCTACTACTTCAATTGTTCTAAATAAAAATGGAGACCACAGATTCCTCCGAAACGTCCGTACCTATGTACCACACCACACTTCGTCGTATGCCAGAATACAGCAATTCTGATCGAAAAAAGATAGGCAATAAATGCGTATGTAAAAAACTGACAGGTTCGGGCCTTCAAGTGAAAAGACGGCAGCTGTGATTCTGATGATGATGAAAAGTAACGCAGTCACTGTATAAGCTATCAAAACATGTACGAAGGTATAGCTCCGTTCATTCTTAACCTAGGCACCAGAAGGAGGTAAGTGATCACCTTCACGCCCCAGCCGCTCTACCTCCGTAGAAAGAACCGCCGGTACCCACTGAACACGAAGCTAGGTGGGCTACACAGAGGCCCCGCTGGTATTCGAACCCCAGATCGTCCAGCCCGTAGCCTAGTCACTCTACTGACAGCGCAATATTGGTGTGGGTGGTGGCGATGAACATTACACTGCTGGCAATAGTGATGATGGCATTGCTGATAACGATTGTGGCGGAGGCGGGGGCGGCGGCAGGCGTGGTGGAACAGATCGAAGGTGAAGCTGTCCCTGTATTTAACCTTTTAAAGCCTAGCGGTAACTTTACATACGACCAGGTTCAACATTAAAAAATCCTACATGGTGCCCACATTGTGTTTGTGTGTTTTGTACGGATCTCAGAACAAACAGCAACTTTTGCCTTATAAAACATTAAGAGAATGGTTTCATAACCGAAGTGGAGAGTGTTTACAGCGCGGTACGCACTGAGTCCTTATATAAAACAGATACGCTTCGTCTTTAAAGGGTTAAACTACGCACCACGACATGAACGCACATGGAACCGTGAAGTTACAGTTACCTCAACGCTACATGGAGCCGAACGATCTGATTGACGCTCCAGCCGCCAAACCTGCCAAGAAAGAAGCGCCGGTATTCCAGAGTAACTTTCGTGGGCCACACATCCTCTCTGGACTCTCTGGATAAGAAGACGCGAACAGCAGACTGCAACTCTTAGACAATGAAGTCAGATGCGAGGTATTACCGATATGATTCTGGGCTTCTTCCATCGTCACTGATCACACGGCCATGACGTTTCGAAAGCACCGAAAGCAGGTGCTTTCGAAACATCCGTTTTCAGAACGTTGTGTCTGTTTGATCAATGACGATGCAAAAAGTCCAAAAACACATCAGTGATATCTCGCAAAACGGAACCAGAATTTCATGGTCGTCTAGCACACACCCGAGTCACTATACTGACTGAGCTACCCAGGCTCCTTGGGATAATAATCGTGATAATTACTCCTTTTCTTCAGTGCTTGATTATTTGTTTAGTCCTTCACGCACTGGTTTAGTCTTCATTCTTTCAGATTCTCCCACCATAACCACCACCACCACCACCCCAATAGCAACTGTTGGTATTGTTAAGTTGGCTGCATTGTAAGGACTCCCTGGATGCAACGTCACGCGCCGTAGTCCTATTCTGTTGCCGGAAAATTAAGGAATATTGTTATTGGGGTACAGGATGGTTTTTTGTTCCCGCATTTGTTATGCTAGCTCCTCACACGATGGGAAATTGCTTCTTCATATAAATTTTTTTGTCTACAGAAAGAACTTCAATTTCTCTAACAAATGAGAGGTAACATCCGTCTGAAATAAATTCTCACTTCAACCGTCGGCTCTGCCAGCCTCGTATGTGTAATACCTGGCTTCAATTTAATTCCAGACTGACTTTATAATGTACGCTCCAACTAGCTGTCTCTTAACGCAATGGTTCGGTCGCGCTGTTTCTTTATCCTTTACCACATTAACCTTTTAAAGCCTAGCGGTAACTTTACGCACCACCAGGTTTAACATTAAAAAATTCTACGTGGTGCCCACATTGGGTTTATGTGTTTTGTACGGATCTCAGAACAAACAGCAATTTTTGCCTTATAAAACATTAAGAGATTGGTTTTTATAACCGAAGTGGAGAGTGTTTACAGCGCGGTACGCACTGAGTCCTTATATAAAACACATACGCTTCGTCTTTAAAGGGTTAAAAGATACGGATTTACGAACGTTAACTCATAAAGCCTTGAATATAAACAATATGAGGCCTGCAATTCCTCTAGAAATTCCTTTAAAATTCACAGCAAAAACACTACGTCTTATCTCCAATGGGCCCGTCGGTCGATACTGCAAGAAAATCTGTTGCGGGAATCATATGAAATATACATATATATTCTGAGGGAAAATTGTAAAGTTTCAGAACAGTAAAGCGATGGTAGGAATAGGTTACCACTGTGCTCTGAAGTGCTGAAACATACGATGGGAGGTTGCGGACGTGGTTCCTCCGACTGAGCAACCCAGTTGGGGCTGTAACGATGGTTCTAGTGGAGGACAAACGATAGATGCCATAAAAGGCGAGAAACAAACAACCTCAGAGATTTTAGATTATCAAGTGCTCTGATGTTCGGTCGGTCGGTCGGTCGATCAGCCAGGAAGTCAACAGCTGCTTTTTCTGAAAACCATACGAAGCTAACAAAACAGACTCTGTTTACAAGAATTCTAAACGTATACAGTATTAACCCTTTAAAGACGAAGCGTATCTGTTTTATATAAGGACTCAGTGCGTACCGCGCTGTAAACACTCTCCACTTCGGTTATAAAAACCAGTCTCTTAATGTTTTATAAGGCAAAAGTTCCTGTTTGTTCTGAGATCCGTACAAAACACATAAACGCAATGTGGGCACCACGTAGAATTTTTTAATGTTAAACCTGGTCATATGTAAAGTTACCGCTAGGCTTTAAAAGGTTAACAGCGGACGGTAGTCATCATAACCACTGTGCTTCAAACGGTTCAAAGTTTGTCCTAGAATTTAACTACAATAAAGGCTGGAAATTTGACTTCAAGAAGTCTACTATAACAATTCTGAAATCTACTCTTACGTTTTGAAAAACAACAGTACGCAGACTGAAACAAAAGAAAAACGTCAATATACAGGTTTCCTTATTCGGAAACAGTGGAACGACTGCCCAATTAATCGAACCAGTTGTCACAGAATAGATGTCACAAATCCTATGATGAAAGCTATATCGGGTCGCTTTCGACATCAGCGAGTGTAGCGCAGTGAGTGAGTGAGTGAGTGAGTGTAGCGCAGTGAGTGAGTGAGTGAGTGAGTGTAGCGCAGTGAGTGAGTGAGTGCAGCGCAGTGAGTGAGTGAGTGAGTGAGAGTGTAGCGCAGTGAGTGAATTAGTGAGTGATTGAGTGAGTGTAGCGCAGTGAGTGAATGAGTGAGTGAGTGAGAGTGAATGTAGCGCAGTGAGTGAGTGAGCGAGTGAGCGAGCGAGCGAGCGAGCGAGCGAGGGCGAGATGTTACAAAACATTCTCGACCGATATTACTGCATATTTTAACATTTCCATCCCACACGTCCACCGACACTTTTCGCGCGGTCTTGGGGTGTCGACAGCCTTCAACCGCTCCAACACTGGGCTCGTTTGTTCGAATCCCAGTCGAGGCATTTTCTGTGTGTTGTGTTTTCCCGTGACTTGCGATGGACACCCCCCTCCCCCCCCCCCATCGTTACCGAATACGTGCGGATTCTTAAAACCCAGTAAACAGGAGGGCCACGGTTACACTGGTCCGTAGCGCCACACAGATGGGGGGGGGGGGGGGGGGGGTCCGTTACGTCTCCAAGCGCCTACTGTTGCACCAATCTACTCACGTAGCGGAACAAAATTAACACATAATAGCGAGGTAATGTCGGAATTAATTTTGGGGAAAATTATCTTGAGGCGTTTATTATAAATGTCTGTCCCTATCTATCAATAAAACTGCTAATTTATATGAAACTCGAATCGAACTCCTGACTTCAAAAAAGAATGTTCACGCAACATAAAGCACAGCATTCGCCTATCCAATGGATACAAGGGGAATTTTTGTCTTGTCGGGGGGGGGGGGGGGGGGATGGTGGTGGCCGAGACGTGAAGCTCACCACTCACCTCCATCTACTTAAGGTGTAGAAAATGTGGAGTTATAACTCCAACTCCACACACTTCATGTCCGATTACTCGCCCCGGGCGTCAGAACACCCAGTTACGCCACTGGACCAGACCACACGAGACTGACTTCAGCAATAAATGAACATGTAAAGGGTTTTCATTATATGACGCCGCGTAAGTCCGGCTTAGACACTGATTAGTCCTGGCCTGCTCGCTTTTAAAAACGCGTTCGCATCGTCGTTACCTGAAAAATCCAATCAAACGTTGAACACAGTAACGGAAAGTCTTCTGACTAAACACAACACGTTCCTACACACCACCACGCTTGAAATTTTAATTCTTCCGCGGTGCGGACTTTTAAAATCACTACCACCTGGGGCGTGATGAAGTTCTACCCTGAAGATGGAAGCAACAAATTCTTTCAAAATGCTTGATACCTATCTACAAGGCTATTCGACGTCACATCGCACATGACAATCTGAACGCTCACTGTCGTAAGAACCCCAAATCCGACGTACAATAACTTCAATATGTGAAAAATGGAATCATAAATCAAAACTGGCAAACGGTAAACACTTCTACAATAAAAGGCACAGACATCACCGGGGCTGTGGAGTCGGTACACAGAACTTCCGACTCCGACTCCTTCATAAAAGCTCAACGTGTATTAATAACGGTAAACGTACTAAAATGGTAAATGGTATTATGACATTTCATCACCACCACGTGAAACATCAGGCTACTTCTCAGACTTATAACCTATATTTACAGCATAAGTCTAATGGTTATTGTAGCTAGTAGTTATTTAAGATTTTACATCGAGGTCGGAGTCGGTACATTTTTACCGACTCAGACTCCACCCAAAATTCCTTCCGACTCCGACTCCGACTCCGACTCCGGCTCCGGCTCCACCGTCGACTCGACACACGATCGAAATGCCAACAGCTTTCCGCCAAACCACATAACGTCACATGGCAAAATATTTCCTGTTTTGCGTCTTTGGTGAGTTCGATTAACCGTTTAAAGACGAAGCGTATCTGTTTTATATAAGGACTCAGTGCGTACCGCGCAGTAAACTCTCCACTTCGGTTATAAAAACCAATCTCTTAATGTTTTATAAGGCAAAAGTTGCTGTTTGTTCCGAGATCCGTACAAAACACATAAACGCAATGTGGGCACCACGTAGAATTTTTTAATGTTAAACCTGGTCGTATGTAAAGTTACCGCTAGGCTTTAAACGATTAAGAGTCATTAAACAACCTAGTGAGTGTAGTATCTGTGGTTTCCAAGACTGGAAGCTTCAACTGTCATCTTACGGGCTGCCACACAGATCTTGTAATTGGTTACCGAAGTTTCGTTTGAACCTTCTGCCTCTCTATCTTTAAATGCCTACTCAGAAGATAGACTTCTCTGTACCATCGGCGACCACCCACGACGCTGCATGTTACAACCAGAACCATCGCAGTGTAAAACTACAAATTTACCAGCAAGTGGCCTGGCCCGACGTTCTTGTCCTACTATCTCGCAATGCTGACGGTGGGATCAGAGGGTATTTCCCTGTCTTGCTTGCTGATATTTATCAGACCCACAGTCACAAATCAGAGGCACGCGCTGGGATGGATATCCAGTGTCAACACATCTGCACTTCATCTCTCGTGCAGCTGTTCCCGTTTTTCAGGAAATGCCTTTCATTGTTCACTTGCCTCCCCACACCAAAGACGCTTAATGCATTCTCTTGCCCCGTTTTGTATCTTTACTAATGCACTACCATGCCAAAGCAAGAAAATGCTCGCATTTGTAAGCTTACTGACTTGGAGGCTTTTGCGTCTACTTTTAATTTCGTCTACATTTTGGGTTAATTCAAATTCCAACACAAATGGGCTCAAAATAATGTCCACACGTCTTATAACAAATATGGATCCTTTACGTGCAACTCCATGAAGAGTTCATTTTATATCGGCTGCAGAGTGGCTTACACACAAAAATGTTCCTAGTGTTAACTTTTTCAAAACTGTTTTTGCCTAAATTCAAGCTGACATTGTTTGTACTATTATTACACCATCTCCTTTATACACTATATTCACACCTATATACCTGCAACAAACCACGTTTCAACGGTACACAATGTCGCAGCTATTCTACCCTTACTGTTCATGGCGCATACAACGCCGTCTTCTTTGCTTCTACATTAGCACTTTCCGCAGTGTGTGTGCTGCGCCCAATATAGCTGTTTTCTGTAGTTCCTTGATTTCGTGCTTTCCCGGTACGCTGCTCAAGTATTTTCTGCAGGATTTTGAAATTGTTCCAGCTGCCCCTATTATTACTGGCGTCACCTTTGTTTTTACATTCCACATGCGCCGAATTTCTATATTATTATAATTATTATTATTATCATTATTAATAATAGTAGTAGCAGCAGCAGCAGCAGCAGTATTAGTAGTAGTAGTACTATATTATCACCATCATCATCATTGGGGACCGCGAGAGCGTAGGCGGTGTAGAAACTAGGACACGGGCTGGATGATCCGACATTCGAATCCCAGCGACAGCAACAGACTCTTCTCCCTTCCAAATCGTCCAAACAGTCTCTGGCATTCATCCAGCCTACTTCTTAACGGGTAACGCGAATCATTCCCGGGTCTTAAGCGGCCAGGGCGTGAAGTAAACCACTTGTCTCTACCTAGTACAGAGATTAAGAATGAGTGGAGCTGTACCCCCACTCCTCCCTATAATCCTTCACATGGTCAAGAACTTTATACCTTCTTATCGTCACAATTATCATCAAATCGCCACCACCATCACTTGTAGAATATCGATCAAGTGTGTTCAGGTCCGTTATCAGAATATCACAGCCTCGCGAGCAGCAAATAATATCTGGCTAGTGTACATTCCATCAAAATGGATTCCTACTTTGGAATTGTCACCACATACTGTTGCTCATCTAGCCAACACGCATTACATGCTCTGAACATCACGATTCACGTACCACAAACTGGAAAAGTACGACATAAAATACCGTCACAATATTTTAAGTATTAGTCCTGAATAACGACTAGCTACAACCTAGATGGTCCGGGGTTCGAATCCCGGCACGGGCAGGATATTTTGTCTTCTCCAAGACAGTCCAGACCTGCTCTGCAACCCACCCCATCTCCTACTTAACTGGTACCCCCAGCGTTCCAAGCGAGAAAAGGCCGGGGCGTGAATTTGACCACTCACCTCCATCCAGTGCCGAGGCAAAGAATGAATGGAGCTATACCTCTACTCCCCCAACATGCCTTTATGGCGTAGACAGGGACAGCTATACTTTTACCCTGGCATTTACCTAGGGGCAATGAGTCACAACGAATAAGCAGGTTTCTGCCAGATTAAGAAGTCACCGTCTTCTGCTCTCCTCAGCGAAGTCCTCAATCAGGCGCCACACCTCGCGACAATAAGGCTACGTTTAGCCAAGCCAGATAGCTCAGTCAGTATAGTGACTAGGCTACAGGTTACACATCGGAGGAATCATGCTTCGAGTCCGGATAGAAGCAAGATTTATATACACTCTCCAAAGCAATGAGACCGGCTATGAGATCCACTTATCTTCCTACTCAACTAGTACTAAACAGGAAGCAAATATCAAAACACATCTTACGGAAAGAAGATGTTGGCATGAACGGTAAAACCGAGCCCACAGGAAGTAACAACCAGAAACTGAAACACAAAACAAGCGCCCTACACACCAACCACTTCTAATTACAAGAGATCTATCTATTAACCTTTTGAATCCTAGCGGTAACTTTACATACCACCAGGTTTAATATTAAAAAATTCTACGTGGTGCCCACATTGCGTTTATGTGTTTTGTACGGATCTCAGAACAAACAGCAACTTTTGCCTTATAAAACATTAAGAGATTGGTTTTTATAACCGAAGTGGAGAGTGTTTACAGCGCGGTACGCACTGAGTCCTTATATAAAACAGACACACTCCGTCTTTAAAGGGTTAATACAATAACGTAACACCTAATCACAGTCAATAAAACATAAACTGAAAAAAATAATAGGACGACGACACACTGATAAACACCAAATATGTATGTTTTTGGTACTTATAAAATAATATAAAGATCATATTATACGACTGGAACTGTTCTAACAGAATCAAATTATCGATAGTACCAAAATAATGAATTTCGATACGACTTACCACGATCATAATCATTATTAGTCGCCCAGTAACGTCTGCAAGAAGTCACTGCATCGCAAAATAGAAGTGTTAGCAGTTCTGTAATTTCTAAGGACAATACTTCTGGTTTAAAAACTAAGATCAGCGAGATTCAAGAAATACGTAAGTTAACTCCATATTCGTACATACCGCATCAAGTAAAAAGCAAAATAAATAACACAGAACCGATAATATGGAGTTTTCCTTATATGACATTACGTACGGCCGTCTTAAAAGCTGAATTAGTCCAGAAACGCTGGCTTTTCAATATTCGCAACATCGTAATTTGAAACACCCGTATCATGGGGTACTGTCACGTCAATTTGTTCATGACATCCTATCATATCGATTATTCGCAACTGATATCTCATTCAAATTTGAAACAGTCACACCAGTGTCAAACAACCACAACAGCAAATAAAATGAATACATCACTCACCCATGTGGAGCCGGTACGTCCAGTTTTGTGGTTCCGATACTGATAATGATGCCGGCCTCGGCTCAACCTCTCTTCCTCCTCTTCATTTTCCTCGTCTTCGTCTTCCTCCTCACCTTCATCTTCATCTTCACCTCTGATGTCCGCATCACCTACAACATCTTCACCATCATCATCATCATCATCATCATCATCATCATCATCATCATCTTCATAGGAATCTTCAGCGTGATTTCTTTCGAGTGCATATCTATGATCAGACGACCTTAACATTTGTGGTTGTGACGGTGATGATGCAACCCGGCCATTCCCTTGATCAAAACGCGTCGTATGACTCTGACGGATTTGGGACAACTTTCTTTCTTCCGAATCAAGTCTGTTCATTAAACGATCTAATGGTGATAATCTACTGCTAGGGGTTGGGGTGGTTGTACCAGCAGTGTACGGTACAAATCTTCCTCTACTAATGATACCAACAGTAGCTTGTTGAATTCTCCCACTGTTACTGCCGTGTTG
Source organism: Coptotermes formosanus (assembly GCA_013340265.1). Taxonomy (NCBI): domain Eukaryota; kingdom Metazoa; phylum Arthropoda; class Insecta; order Blattodea; family Rhinotermitidae; genus Coptotermes; species Coptotermes formosanus. The sequence continues at coordinate 1,284,239 of BLKM01000769.1, read as the reverse complement.
GTGGTGTTTATGATGCAACGTACGATTTTGTGTTGACATTCCAGCTGACTGATAACCAGCTGTTCTGGGATGGTGATAATAGTTACTGTTTGCGTCTCTGTTGTAAAAATATGCAGAGTGAACAAACGGGCACAGCATTGCCAGTAACACTAATGTGACCACTGTTACTGTACACGACATGTTAGCAGTTTCTGCTGCCATTTTGTCTCAAACTGTGATCACAACTCTGTAACCTGGATTATGAATCTACTGCGGACGAATGGCGGTTGCACTGGGTCCTTGCATAATGCGTGAATCAGCATCAGACTACATATGTCGAAGCGAATCGAAATTCTCGTTCCTAAAAACGTGCACCAGTCTTCTGGTAAATTCACGTCCGGTTAGTTCGTGTTCATTAACATGTGATCAGCACTACATACAACGCGTCCGCAGAAAGGCCAATATTTCCCGTTTTTAAGTTCAAAAAACTGAATACTTACTTAAAAACCTGGAAACTAACGACACCTCGTATCAAATGAATAAAACAGCACGTTCATTATACATTCATAACCTGTCTCGCATTTAGGCTTCACAAAACTTTTGTCTGACTTCTCATTACAGACCCATCTAACTAATCTCTGCACAATCAGACAAACACATTCCCGACATCTTCAGCTCGCTGAACACAGAACACCTGTCTCTCTCCTCTCCCCCCGATCCCCTGCTCTCTTGCTGAGACACGTGTTTACCTTCTTACTTTTTTAACACGAGTCTTAACCTAAATTACTACTAATCCAAATATTTGTTTCCCTTGACTATCAAAAATCTCTCTGTCGTTCTCGCATACCCTTATTAAAATCATTGTATCTTCAACGCGAATATTTACACACATCTACTGTTTCGTATTTTAACACGGCACACTTTTGATCAACAAGGTCTTACCCTTCCACGCAACAAAAAAAAAACTGTTCGTTGCACTTCGTTCCTCCCACAGAACCTCAATTATAAACAAATTACGTGAAGAAATGACATGTTTGGTTAAGAGCAGCAAAACGTGAGAACAGTTACATCCGAATTGTGACTGTACGTATGTCACTAATGCATTCAATTCAAAACGCCTACCCACTGAAGTACAAGCACACTGCACCATTAATAATTGTCCAACTGGTTCGAACAACAACCACAGAATGGACAAAACGACCCACACAACCAAATTACATCACATGTTTCATAGAAATGTAACCATTTCATTAATTTCTTGTGTTCAAAATTAATAATACGCAATAACTGAACATATGAAACCGGAAGTCCGTACACACGGGCAACAAACTGTACTTCATGTGTACGTACTGGTCACTTACTGAAATACTGTTGTTGCTGAGTCAAATGTTGTCAGCACTACTGCCAAATTCACGCAAAAATCACAGACGTGCCACTAAATGAGGAACGGAACACGATCGATATGCTGATGTTAGCAAATACGTAATCTACAGCCAACGGTTTCTTTGCGCTTAGTGTAATACACTGCACAGCAATAAACATGTCCTTAATAACAGACACAAACAACAACATCCTCTGGAGACAAACGATTATCACGTCTAGCTACTTCATATTCCACATTCACGTCACTTGCTTCTAAGTAGTCCACAGCGATTCCTGAACGAACGACGGCACAGTTTTGTATTATGCACGAACATTTCACACGGCACAAGTAAGTCAGAAGGAAACCAATATTACCACAAACGTGAACGCCAAATCTCAAATGTATTATGAATATATTATTATAAGACTTCGTATAAATTTATTGTAAAAACCATACAAATTCACTAAGTTAAAAACTACGTAACTCATCCTTCATGACGTATTTGAGTGCCACATACATGTGACTGCCACAATTGTGTCTGCAAACAAGATTTACCGAACTGCAGGGCACGTAGTTTCCCAGCCAAAACCCAAACACGTTAAAATCATTAAGTTAAATAATCTTCAATGTGAAGCTGGAGATGTAAACAATAAAATGCTTTGTTATAATAAAAGCACAGAAGCAGAAGACCCAATTACCAGCACAATCCGCAATCACACAGTATCACTCTGTATCACACAAACGATGCCAGAAAATGGCGGTTGGAAAACCAATCAAATATTCACAACGTTGTGGAGGTTACGTTTCTAGTTTCAGGGCCGATTAAAGCACTCCTCCCCAACAGTGAGTTTGTAATTATGTTCAAAACACATTAAAAATCAATGACGCGTCCCAACAACAAACGACGTCGGCGTCTCTCGGTCACGAATGCCGGTAACCGAGACAGTTCAACACTTAACGACGAACCACGTACCACCGCGCGAAGACAACTGACTGCTTCTTGCCGCCCAGCACTGCAAGCAAGCCTGGCTAGCAACTCAGCCAGCTAGCGAGAGGGATAATGGAACCAACTCCCCCTATCACTCGCAGCTTCTGAACCTCATTGGCCCACTTCTTCAACCACACTTGCAAGACTGCTGTTGTTTAAGTGCAGTTCATTCATACGAAAAGAGAATATGTATTGTCTTTAAATCTAATTTACAACACCGCTACAATAATGACAGCCTAGATAGCTCGGGCAGTACAGGGACCGACTGGACAACAGGGAAAAGTCGGTATAGCTCTCGCAGCACCCAGACCCTGTGACATGTACCGAGGCCACGGGAAGGAGCCCAATGGATCGACCCCGCCCTCCCCAACCACCCCCACATCCCCCAACACATACCTCCTTCTAGTCATCTCCAGTAGTGTAGCCAGTCTGTTCACGTGCATGTTCCAAGTGATAAGCGTCCGCTGGCGACAAGCGCTTTTGGCTGGTTGATTCAGGCCAGAGGGCCCTGGAGGAGGGTACAGTATTTGTCAGACACTGGGAAGCAGGCGTTTATTATATCTATTGAATTCAACATGTTTTTCGTCATTAGTATCATAGGCACAAAGAAGTTAGCTGTCCCTGAATGGTAAGCAACACACATCAGCAAAGGACACCAATGAAATAGAGTTCAAAATTTTGTAATTATACCTATCATGTATTTCAGGTCTGTTATTAAAAGTACGAAATAATCATAATATTGTGTTTAACCTTTTAAAGCCTAGCGATAACTTTACGTGCCACCAGCTTCAACATTCAGCAGTTCTTCATAGTGCTCAAATCGCGTTTATGTATTCTGTACATATCTCGGAACAAACCGCAACTTTTGCCGTAATCATCAACAACTCATTCGTTTTTTTAACAGAGGTTTAAAGTGTTTACTGCGCGGTACGCGCAGTCTTTATATAAAGCAGATTACGTGTCGTCTTTAAAGGATTAATTCTAAACGGAATATGTTATCTGTTTATAACTTAAAATGACGCGCGGCCCACCCTAATTTTCAACACTATTCATTTGACCCAGGTACGATCTGGGTTTGAGAACCCAACCCTAGATGATGATTATTATTATTATTATTATTATTATTATTATTATTATTATTCCATAAAGCGAACTCTCAGAATTTCTCGAGTTCACAGCGAGCATAGTCCGTGATTCTGTGACGTCTGGTTTTCCGGGGTCTTAAGCATGTTTTGCTTTGAGTATATTCTGGGGGTATACTTCAAATTAACGCACCTATTTCGAATCGCCATGTATGAGGCATGCCGATCCTAGTGGCCACGCGGTCTAAGGCGTGGGTCTGCGACCGTTCGCTTGCTGGGACTGTGGATTCGAATCCAGCCGTGGGCATGGATGTTTGTCTCTTGTGAGTATTGTATATGTAGCGGCCTCTGCGACGGGCTGATCACTCGTCCAGAGGAGTCCTACCGAGTGTGTGTGTGTCTGTGTGCGATCTACAAACCTCAACAACGAGGCGCCCTAGGCCGGAGTTGGGCTGTTTCACCAGAGGATAAAATGTAGAAGGCTTGTTCTTTGTGTTTGTGTGATGGAACAAGGACTGTAGTTCTTCGGGGAGAGGTATTAGCAGTCGAGACCGAACGACGGAAATGACAAACCTCCACAACGGCACTCCTTCTGTTCTCAGAGCTGGAAGTTTCTTGTAACTTACTTCGCTAGGAAGTGTACACGTCATTATTACTGCGAATCCGAGTTACATGATTTCATGTGCATCATCTGACGTAAATGAAGTCATAGCTATAAAATGTCAAACAACGTCCCATCGCGGATTTTCGGTACCTGCACACCAAATCTACACGGAATAACAGACATGCTGTGCTTAGTAGTTCATCTCTGCATTTTGATTAACTTCTTCAGTAGAGCGTATCAGATCTTACTTCGTGGAGTAAATGTGTTTCAAGTCGATCCCGGTGGCCGCGCGGTCTAAGGCGTGGGTCTGCAGCCGCTCGCTTGCTGAGATTGCGGGTTCGAATCCCGCCGGTGGCATGGATGTCTGTCACTTGTGATTGTTCTGTGTTGTCCGGTAGGGGCCTCTGGGTTGGGCTGATACCTCGTCCAGAGGAGGACTGCCGAGTATGTGTGTGTGTGTGTGTGTGTGTGTGTGTGTGTGTGTGTGTGTGCGCGCGCGCGTGTCGTTGAGTTATCAGGTACAACAATACCCCTCGACACCTACAATGAGTAGGCAGAAGATGTCAGACAAGAACGAAAGAAGGAATGTGCTTCAAAAAATATATATTCATCGAAACTATAATATATCAGTCTTATATTTGCGCAATCCAACAATGTTCCAACGCCAGTTTTAGCAATTACATCAAAAACGTTTCTCTTCTTTCTTTCTTTCTTTCTTTCTTTCTTTCTTTCTTTCTTTCTTTCTTTTTTCTTTCTTTCTTTCTTATTCTTGACCTCTGTCTACCTACTCATTGCAGGTGTAGAAGTTAAGGTTGCCCTTGATCACACTCAGTGACACACACACACACACACACATTCGGCAGGACTCACCTGGACGAGGGATTGGCCCGTTGCAGAAAACAAAACCTTTCTCATTTAACTAAATCATTAACAAGCTACGAAATGTGTATAGCATATTGAAACTACTACGCTGCATTTGCTCCTCCACAAACCTAGTGCTCCCAGTAGTTGGTTTTCCCCTTTTCCTAGCAACAGCGATACAACTGGACGTGGCAGGTATTGTGTACGTGACAGAGCAGGGACGCGAACACTCATGGACATAGAAACACATCTTGGTGTTCATGCAGAATGATCGTTAAGAACGTCCGATATATATCAATATTAAAAACCCCCAAAACTTCCGTAAAATTACCTAAGATCGGATTTCACGAAAAATCGTCGAGCGGTCTCTCGTTATCATAAGCACAAAAACATACAGGCTTACCGAAGGACTGAAGAACATATAGACAGAACCATTTTAACCACTTAAAGTTTAATGGTTACTTTACCTACCACCAGATTTAGCGTTCAAAAATACTGCGTTCTGCCCCAAGAAGACATTTATGTATCTGTCAGGGATCTCGGGACAGAGATAATACCCCCATATAGCGATGACTTACTGGGTTTTAAAACTAAGACGAAGTGTGTTTACTACGCGGTACGAGCTATATCTTTAAATACAACAGACGATTAGTCACCTACGTCTCACCTCTGTGGGCTGGGTTCGATTCCAGATAAATGCATGTGAGATTTGCGATGGACAAAATGACACTGGAACAGGGTTTTCTCCGGGTACTTCGGTTTTCCCTTGTCAGTATCATTCTACCAATGCTTCAGACTCACCTTCATGTGCAAGTTGCTCTTACCAGAAAGATAAACGGGGCGAAGCCTGGAAACATTTCAAAAAACAATGCTCTTGCGGAAATTGGGAAGTACTGGATACAAAATGACTTTCGCCTTTTGAACTTAATCCTAGTCTTCAACCTTTCGAAGCTTAGCGGTAACTTTACGTACCACCAGGTTTAACATTAAAAAATTCTACGTGGTGCCCACATTGCGTTTATGTATTTTGTACGGATCTCAGAACAAACAGCAACTCTTGCCTTATAAAGCATTAAGAGAATGGTTTTTATAACCGAGGTGGAGAGTGTTGACAGCGCGGTACGGACTGAGTCCTTATATAAAACAGATACGCTTCGTCTTTAAAGGGTTATTGTAGTTTCAGACATTTCCTAAGTGAGGGAATTTGAACCGGTAAACCATTTAAAAGAGTTCCAGGTATCTTTATCCAACATGTTAGTCATTTTTGACAGCGCACACGATAAACGAAATAAACAACTGCTGTGGTCTTGCGACCCTGGACATGAGGGCAATATACTCGTATTTCTTCAACACGTTGTTACCCACATAACAGGTTACACGTTGTCATACTCCACAACATTAACCATCACATCCGTGAAAATTCCAGTCTTCTGTTACATGATATCTTGTTTATTTTGATCAGCAAATGAAACTCATGAAGACACTATCTACGAAGACACGAACGATTAGAACAGGCAAACACAAACCTACAACTGCGTACGTAAATGCATCAGGTTTATATATAGGACCACATCTGCAAGTTTTATAGTCATTTTAAATGAACGGAAATGATTAAATCTAATTGACTGTTACATTACAATCTAATTATAATAATTAATGTTTGAATCTTTGTGATATGGGTTGTAAGGAACTCCTATAGCTACCATATACAGCGCCGCAAAGGATGCCCTTGGTTTTCTGTACGAACAATGGACTGGTTTCCATGAAAGTGAAGGGGTTTGCCAGCCACATGCAGCGATGTCCTCATTCACTTTCCGTAGACGAGACCCCAGTTCTCTGGGTCATTGCTCCGCTCCAGGTAACGGGGGTCGTGACAGCTTAGCACCCATCATTGCTCCGTCCCTCCAGGTATTAGATTTTCCTTGTGTTACAGTTTATGACATTTATCTGTAGATTACTGAGCGCTATGCGTCTTCATTTTTATTTGTGAAATGCAGAAATACATGCGGTTGGTTAATATTCGAGGGTTTCAAAACGCTATTCATAAAAACTACAGTTTTCTTTTTACGAAGGATATCAATTTAATGAGAACATCGTCAACCACAATTATAATTTTACCGTAAAACAATACGACGTTTACAACATGCTACAAGTTTCGGCCCGGAATGGCAATCGTCAGGCTTTATACCAGAAATATAAAAATACAAAATGTAGGCAAATAGGTTTTATTTTAGACGTTAACCTAGGTGTATGCTGTCACTCTTGACATTAGTAACTTCACAATTACTGTTTCTATTAAAATTTGACTTCTGTAGCCTGCAAATAGTTACACCATAACTCAAAATGAATATGGGTCTGACAGTCCGAGTAACACAACGATTAACAAATTGTAAGCTGCAAAAGCAAATTTTAATACAAACAATACCTGCAAAATTATCCCTTTAAAGACGAAACGTATCTGTTTTATACAAGAACTCAGTGCGTACCGCGCAGTAAACACTCTCCACCTCGGTTATACAAAACCAGTCTGTTAATGTAGTCTAAGGCAAAAGTTAATGATAATTCTGAAACTCATACAAAATATATAGACGCAATGTAAACACCATGTAGAATATTTGAATGTTAAACCGGATGGTACGTAAAGTAACCGCTAGGTTTTAAAAGGTTATTAACCTTTTAAAGCCTAGCGGTAACTTTACGTACCACCAGGTTTAACATTCAAAAATTCTACGCGGTGTCCACATTGCGTTTATGTGTTTTGTACGGATCTCAGAACAAACAGCAACTTTTGCCTTATAAAACATTAAGAGATTGGTTTTTATAACCGAGGTGGAGAGTGTTTACAGCGCGGTACGCACTGAGTCCTTATATAAAACAGATATGCTTCGTCTTTAAAGGGTTAATATAAAGGGTCGTATGTCAAACCTAGAATAAAACCTAAAATAAAACACACTGAATTTCTTTGTATATTTTTATACCTATACGGAATGGCACACGAAAACGTCGCCCGTAATAACGTCGTTATTAATAATAAAAGCACAGCAAATGTTATATTATTATATTTGAAATTTATTTTGTTGCTATTAATGAACGTTAGCCCCACGGGCATCCCACCTACCCGTGGGGCTACCATTATCACGTGACTAAGCCTGCTGCTACTAAAACCGGGGCAGGGATCATTATCTGTGAGCGGGGCTACTTTTTCGTGTGCCACTTTGTATAGAAAATGATGACGGCCCTTTTGGGGCCGAATGTTGTAGTGTGCTTTAAAGGCGGCATTGTTTTACAATACATTTCTAGTTCTGATGGACACCGTTCTCATTTAATTGAAAATCGCAATCATCTGGGATATGACGCCGTGTTGATTTGCAATTTCGTTACCGATGTTTCTAAGGAACTTCCTGCGTCTATATTTAGTGTAGTGTAGAAAGAATTCTACACTGAATACAGAGGCAGAAATAGTCTCCGAAATATTATTGGCGAAGGCGTTATTTAAATTATCATTTGTTGAAGTCATACAGTGTCGGCGGTAGACGAACACATCGCGAGTGTGGAGTGGTGATAGAATGACACTGACAGAACAAAAACCGGAAGTATACGGATAAAAACTTGTCCCTGTGCCACTTTGGCCACCACAAATCCCGCCGGCTTAAGATCGAACCCGAGACTCCGCAGTGAAAATCCGGCAACGAACCGCCTAGCGGTCTCAATATCCGTAATTAAAAGCAGCTAACTGAATTAGTAATTGATTAATTAAATCGTAAATTACTCACTGCTTTACAGTGTAGCAGTATAAGGGAATGTGGAGCTCTGGAACAGGTATAATTAAATTATCAACTAGATACAGGCAAATTTGCTGCAGCAAATGTCTTAGCTCTGTTTGTTTCACATTGTACATTAAGACATGCAGCGTGTACCACAGAATCATATATTAACATCACAAGATACCATCGCCATGAAACGAACCAAATGTTTTCTACCGAAGTAATGGATTGTTTAAACGGGCCCACACACAGCTGCCCCTGTAACAGATAAAATCTTTAGGAAACATTCATTTATTTAATTGTCACTCTAGCTGTAAGAAATAATTAACATCTGCAGTAGGACTGTAATTATGAAAGCAATTATTTATTTAAATTTATTTTATTATCCTTACGCACATTAATTATTCATGGGCCGTAGTTAGAGACTTGAACTGAATTTTACGAATTTATGATTTACTTGGAATTGTCGTATCTCTTGCTATCCCATTAATCTCACTCAAGGGAACAGGGAGAGAACAATTCATACATAACAAGCAGGCTTGCATGAAATATAAGGGTGTAGGCTAACGTGAAATTTACTCTGAAAACAAGGAATGAGCTTACATGAAATTTACTCTGAAAACAAGGAATAAGCTTATGTCAAATTTACTTTGAAAACAAGGAATAAGCTTGCTTACATTAAATTTACTCCGAAAACAAGGAATAAGCCTACATCAAATTTACTCTGAAAACAAGGAATAAGCTTACGTCAAATTTACTCTGAAAACAAGGAATAAGCTTACGTGACATATACGCCGAGAACAGGTTGCAGACTTATATGAAATTGACCCAGACACGACGGTACAGACACATGCAAACTTCTTTCCGAGAATAAAGGGTACTGTTACGCGATATTCACTCCTAAAACAGGATGTACGCTTACCAGAACTTTACTCCGAGAAAAGGAGTAAGCTTACGTGGAATTTAATTTTGTACATAACCTAGATGGATGTCAGCCTTCATCACGAAGGCCCACATTCGATACCGGGCATGTCAGTGTGAGATTCGTGCTAAAAGAAGTGGACATGAAACAAGTTTTTGTCCAAGCACTTAACATTTCCCATTAGTATCATTTCACTATTGGTCCACATTCATCTTCAGGTTAACGTTACTCTTGGCAAAAGGGCAAACGGGCGAAGCCGGGGAACGTTCAAACGAATCACTGCCGTTTTGATTATCAGGCAGCAAGACAGAGAAAACTAGCATCGCACTGTCAGTGCCAAAGCGATAAGAATAAGGTTCAATTGCCTGGGTTACAGCAGATTTGTCTGCAGCCAGTATGGTGGTTTGGCTTCTAGATATGACGACGATGAACGGCGACAGAGCCACACTAAGATGACCTAAGCTGGTGCCCTCATAAACTAATCAATGAAACGTGTTTTATTCCCCCTTCCCCCCCCCCCCCGCTCTTGTGATTATTTGCACTATTTAAAGACGCGTCCGCTTGACTGGCCTGAACATTTTAACCCGTCATTCATACTAAACTGATTGCGCCATTCCCACAGGTCATTAATTAGCTTTCTTGCTGCTTTGACAACGTTCACATCACGAAATTGGAGCTTCGATGCGAAGTTAAAAATACGACGCACCACACATTATATTTGGAAACGTAACGTGACGGTATCACTTAGAAGAAGCAACCGTAGATACTAAGCGGCGTTCCCACGACTGGTACACTTGACAAATACGTCACTTTTGAATACATGCCACGTCGTGGGAACAGCGCAATTCTACAAATAAGGGCCTTATGTCTGTTTCCCACACTCTGTAGCTAGGTGTGACATAAGTCAAGTAACTCGCCAGTGTTTGTTTACCTATCAAGTCCAAATTTATTGTTGCATTCCCATCAATCGCTTATACTTGACAATTATTCAAGTGTATTGTATATGGACAATAAGTATTATTCGGTACGATAAGTGGCCAAGTACGGGAGTCGTAAACGTGACCACAACGACCAAGCAAACATTTGGAAAAACGTACCTGATTATGGAAATTTGACGAATAAACCATTCGTGGAAACAGTACGGCAATGATTCACTTGGCTCCATACACAAGACACAGTTATCGGCGTCCCTGTCAAAGACACAAGTCGCGGGCACCTGTGTTTAGGGTAATATGAACAATAGATCTTCAAGACGTAACGCAGGGTGCTGTTTATCAGACTCAGAAAGGGAACCAGAGTAGGGCTGTTGTGAACACGGTGGTGAACATCCGGTTTCAAATAACGTGGGGAACTTAAACATATATTGTTACACCAACTCGCACACTAAGAAATTATTTATATATATATATATATATATATATATATGAGTCGTGTAACAGATCCAGACATGTTTCGATGTATATCACTTCGTCTTCAGGGGAGTCATATTAAAACATGACTCCCTTGAAGATGATGTGATATACATCGAAACATGTCTGGATTTGTTACATGACCCGTTATATATATATATATATATATATATATATATAGTGTATCAGTGTACGAGTTGGTGGAACAATATATGTGTGTTCATACGTACACGGTATGGAAAACTACAAATATGGGGAATTTCTTGAGGAACTGAAGGGCTATCAGCTCCCCAGCAACGACGTTGCTTTCGGGATTTTTGGAAATTTTGATCTTGCAGTTGCTAATCGTCTGTAGGTGAACACAGAATTTTGTTTCCGTTTTCATAACTCTCTTTTCTAAAAAGAAAAAAGCGACTATTATTAAAGCGGAACGAAAATACCTCATCCTTTAACAATGACGACGACCTTTACCGTCACATTACACGACTCAGGGCATCCAAAATGCCACCCTGTATAAAAGATGGAGAATTTTCCTTCAGAACATTTTTATGGTCATTCCTATTCACTGTCCCGTCTATTTGTTGGTTCTACAAATGGTTTCTTTATGTGAACTGTTTCAACCAATATATTGTGTGGACTTCGCGCTTCTCACAAGCGTGTCAGAATGTCACCACGCCAGCAGATGTCTTGTTTGTGTCTGAACGTACCCGTTTGTCATGATTATACTTTACCGTCTGCACTGCTTGCTTCTTGGTCCACACAAAGAAAACGTAAACACTGTCCAATAGCCCGTAAAGATGTCGCACACAATGCGCAAAAGAATATACATACATATATCTCTACATGTATACAAACACGGTCCCCGCCCTTTCGACCATGTCCATGGGTTGTTACTTACAGCTGAGGTAATTCTGTGTCCATCTGCATTTGTAGGACAGTGGTTACAGTGCGGGGTCCGCGATATATTTGTAACCCGTGTATTTCGAGCTGAAATCGAATAGAAATTCGGATTAAAATAGTTTGTGAAATTTGGTTAAGAAAATCTGAAGGAAGTAGGCCACTTGAAATACCTAGGCGCCAATGGGAGAATAATATTAAAACGGATGTTCAAGAAATAGGATGGTAGAGCGTGGTTCCTTATCATCTTCTCCAAAATCCGCCACTGGTCTCTGTCTTGAGCTAGATTATACTCGTCCACACGCTAACTCCTGTTCCTGTATGACCTAGTCTCATCTGCACCTAGTGATCCGTATCCCTCAGGTTTTCTGGCTAAAATTCTTTATGCATGTCTCATCTCTCCCGTCACTGTTATATGCCCCGTCTATCCCACACACCGTTATTTCAGCACTCTAATGTTATAATACAGCGTGTTCCATTTACCGCGTCCCTAAGAACGATAGGTGTCACGGAATGTCCCAGCAGATACAGGCTTTCTCTGCGAGAAAGCTGCATTGTTTGGGGACACAATAAAAGGGACACACTATAACTTGAAAATTCTAAATTAATTATGAAATACTTATCACAGCGAAACTTTTTCTGTCCTTCTGTCACTTTGTCCCTTTGAGGTCCAAATATTCTCCTCAGCAAGTAGTTCTCAAACACCCCCTACCGATGTGCTGCACTTAGCGTAAGACACTAAGTTTTATACAGACAAAATACAAGGTAGAATATTTTTGCACACACTGTTTTAGTCTTTACGTGCTAACAGGCTGGCTAGACGGCCATACAGTGACGCAGGCGAGACAGGAAAGTGTAACAGCTCGAGGGGAATCCATGAGACTCATTTCCTTGCCTTCAGTATACCTGCTATGGCTAATGACTAGATACGAGAGGTAAGCTTCCGTATTTCTAGGCATTCGGCAGCCTGAGTGGCCATGTCGAACCTACGTATAGCCATCTAATATAAAACTATCGCTGTGCACGCCATGAATGCACATGGGCGAGTGGATACATACCGTTCCATGCGTTCTTAGTATCGAGAACAGATTGAGGTGAGAAGTTATCTTTACGCCCCCGGCCACTTTACCCCCGGGGAAACAGCTACCACTATCCAGTGAATATGAGGCTCGGTGGATCACAGAGCCGGTATGAACACTTCGAAAAAGAGAACATTTCCCCATGATTCTTAGGTTTTCTACTCCGTAACATAGTCACTATACTGACTGAGCTATCCCAGCACCAACAGCTATGTGGTAAAAGTAAAACATTCTCTGTGCACGCCACAAAAGAGCATTAGGATGTGGAGGTATAGCTCCAATCATTCTTAACCTCGGGACTAGACGGCGGTAAGTAGAACACATCTAAACCTTTAACTCCCCAGGTAAGGCGCGCCCGGTATTCACTTAGTAGGAGACTGGTTAGGCAACACAGCCTGTCTGGACGGTCTGGAGAGGAGCAAAACCTCTTTTGACCGTCGGTAACAATCCATGCTGTATGTAGTCTGTTCATCACAGCGACTGTGTCCTCCCTGCATGCTACGTACGGGAGGAAATCTTCCGAGAACAGGAACGCGACAATCCGATATGATAAAATCTCTTCACTAGCTGTGTCCTCCCGAATTAGTGAGTGTACTCGTACTAATGAAATCTGGGGAGACCAGAAAACAGGGTAACTGACACTTGTAATCACTAACGACAATTCCTTTCAGAGGTTCTTGGAAATGTGTCATCTGGTAGAGATCACGCCCGCTCCCCTAACACACTCTTTGTACACAGGTTCACGGGACTTGTGGGTACCAGCAGATCCGCGGTGGTCATAAAGCTGATTGGATTCAATCAATGGCTTGTGAATAATCTTCAGGCAATGTTGCAGATTGTTCGGACGTTTATTACAAGGATGAAGTCACATCAGTTTGTCATGTGAGGAGAAGAGGAAAGGGGAGTCCAGGACACAATGGCTGGACCCCCGGCTATTCATCACTCGCCCGACAGACTACGTTAGGCCAGAACACTAACTGCAGAGTAGCCGGTATACTGAATACGCTACGGACTGGGCAAACAAGGACCGCGGTTCTACTGCCGGAATAGGACAGAGATTTTTCTCTTTCATGAAACGTACAGATCGGCTCTGGGTCCCACCCAGGTTCGTGGTCAGTCGGTACCGGCGGCACTTTCCCTGGGGGTAAAGCGGCCAACATAGTGCAGAGGTTAATAAAAAGTGGAGCTGGAAACTTTCCTGTTACACCCCCCCCCCCTCATCTACGCCCCCGATTTACAGTTTATAAGACCGTGTTGTCGGTTGTGTCAAAAGATGGTTGGTTACTCAACAATGAATTACAAAAGATGCGGAAGGAAAGCGTAATGACCCATTTTCAGGGGTTATCCTCTCATTTACTTAAAGAGTAAGAGTCGTACGAAAAATCTGTCACAACATGGGGCCTTGCCTCGGGATTCGAACGGAATACGAAGCAAAATATCCCAGTGGCCGCGTGGTTTAAGGCGTAGGTCTGCGGCCGAGGGTTTGCTGGAATCATGGGTTCAAATTCCACCGGGGGTGCATGGATGTTTGTCTCTTGTACAGTGTTTGTGTTGGCATGTAGAGGTCTTTCCGAAGGGCCGATCCCTCGTCCAGAGGAGTCATACCGACTGTGGTGTGTCTGAGTGTGATCAAGTGAAAATAAAAACCCTCTACACCTACTGTGAACAAGCAGGTAGAAGAGAGAATGACTACGAAACGAAACGAAACAAAATTCAGCATGTCCGGTCAACTAAACAAATTAATTGATAAAAAGTTTTAATGAGCGCTTACACGCTACTTTTTTGCGAAACAATTTTTTCAAAACATTTACAATGAATTCAGTTAGTTGGAAGATATTTAAAGACAGGAATTTTTTTAGCGTATACCTTATAAATCTTTCTCATTCCTAGTGATATCATTTGGCTTCTTTTCAAACAAGAATTCTTCATCTTGATAGAAAACAACAGCAGACTAACGGTTCACTTTGAGAGCAAAGTAATTTATGGACGACATTTGCTGACACAAAAGACGTTTGATACGCTAGTTATAAGGCTGTGCCTGCCTTTTGCTACATCCCCAAGGGATCAAAAAGTACTTTGAGCACGGAGCCAAACCAGTATGAATTCCAGACACTCAGAAACACAAGGAGATAATTATCTTCCTCAAATTTTGGAGCAATAATGTTAACCAGTCACCTCACATACGTCCTGTCCTCTTTATGTACAGTACCAATTATGTGGATTTATCCAGCTAGTTCATTCTACTAGGCTAAGGCATCGTCAAAGTTAGAAGTAAAGTTGCGACAACTGAGGTTCTCACGGTAGTGTTCATGAAGATTCAATTCCTTCGAAACGTCAGTAACTATTCTCCCGACGGCATAGCGTCGCATCTCAAATTGCTTCAATTCTTATGTAATAAAGTTGTTTGAGAACACTTTTGTAGTTCCTAACTGTGGGGTGGAAATTTTCTTTGTAAACTTTGACGGAATTTGCTAAAATAGAGTCGAACTCGGTTATAACGCCATGAAGTGGACTGAATATTTTGTGTCGTTATAAACGAGTGTCGTTATAACCGAGCAGTGTAACGTTATGGTTAACAGTGAGGAATCAACTGGTATCACAGAATATCAGACGCTATAGACGAGGTGTCGTATAAACCGATGTCGTTATAACCGGGGTTTTCTGTCTCCTCATTTCTGTACACCATCATATCAACATCACCATTGTCATCATCATGAACTATGTAGTATTAGATTTTAATGCACATTACTAAACACCACAGATCTAGCTCTTCCAAATCCGATCTTCGCTCTTCTGGGATGTTACGCAGCGTATATTTGTACTTAAGTTACCGACGTTTCGGGACAGGTAGAATTTCACTAGTCTGTAGACGTAACCCGACAAGCGTTTAAATACACATGAAAAGTCCTGTATTTTCTCTTATTCCGTCCCTTTTAGCTGTAATTCAAGTAGTACCGCTGTGAACGGTATGATGCCACTATATGCAACGCTTAATCCGCAAGTAGATGGCACGAATATGGTGCCAAATTTATATGAACCGTTACCAATGCTGACACACCGTTATCAAATTAACAGCTTCAAATAGGAACGATAGCTTCGGTTCAAAATAAGGACACAAAAATGATCCATTTACGTAAGTGACCGTTTTAAGTTTGTGATTGGTGATGTGACGCAAGCCCAGGGTTCAAATTACAGCAAGGGTAGGGACTTTCCTTCGTGCCATGAAGTGTCCAGATTGGCTGTGGTGTCCACATGGACTCCTAGCTGACGGGTACTAAGACCGGGTACCACGGAATTAAGTGGCAGAACAGCAAAGCTCACCACTTTATACTGTGCAGCTGTTAAGAATGTGTGGAGCTGAAACTTTTACTTCTCCATACATGTTCATACCTTTTGTACTAATTAAGGACAGCGACAAGTTTACGTCTAATGCCTCATGTATTGTGTAGAATTTTCATATTAATTATACAATTTAACTTATAATAGATGTAAAAAGTAAAGTTTTATTTGTCCACACCATGAAGGCATAAAAGGGCAAGTAGAGGTATAGCTACATATATTCTTATCCTCGACACTATGAGGCGAATGGTCAACATCACACCCAGGCTGCTTCACTCCCCGGGAAAACCCTCGGTGGGGTGGGCATGAGAGACGATCAGGAGGTTTTGGAGAAAAATATATTGAAAAATTGTATTCGTATCTGATAGTCTTGTAAAAGGCTAAACTAAGTCTTACTTTTTCTTCTTCCAGTCTTTTGATGACCCTCTTATTTCAACAAACCCGACGGATGCTGTGAGAAATAATAATGACGATACTCAACAGTGGCCAAGTTCGAACCAGACAGTCTCAAAATAATGCTAAATACTGAGATGTGGCAAAATTCTGCTCTGGAGCTCAGGTCTAGCGGAAGGGTATACAATGCGGCATTGTTCTGTCCCGCTAGACCTGAGCTCCGGATCAGGATTTGCCACTGTGAGCCACACTAACTTGGCGCCCCCTTTCTTCTGGCTGTTCACAATGCCTGTCGGCACAACCCACGTTGTTTGGTACAGGTGATAGTTCTGGACTTGGTACTTGACAGTTTTGAAGCAGACGGGAAAAGGCTAAAAGGAGCCTCCCGCTTGCCTGTCTTTCCTTCTCCAAGCCCCTATTGTCGTACATCACGTACAAAACAGAGAAGTACCAGATTACATGAATAGTTGTGAGCAGAATCCAATAATACAGCAGAACACGGAGGGATTTCTACTATACAACTTTTCATTCAAATTTTTCAAAAGCAGTTCCTTTGCTTCAACAATAATCAAGCGAGCGTGATGGGGCTGCCGATAGTGGGGTTACAGCTTCGTGACAACTGGGGGGTATGGAGACCACCTTCGGAGGGCGGCAACCAACTTAATATAGTTCTTGGAAACAATAGATGGTCCACATTACAAGTGAAGACGTAAACTTGCCCCTATGCTTAATGAAGCATTATACCCTGAAGACGTATGTGGAAGTGGAGGTAACAGCTCCACGAATTGTAAACTTCGGCAGTAGAATGAGAAGAATAGTCAGCTATACACCCCCGGCCACTTTACAGGCGGAAAAAAAAAACGCGGATACCCACTGGCTGGATGGGCTTCACGGCCAGTCTGAAGACTGCAAGTAAAGTTGCCCGTATCCACACCATGAATGCATAGGGGGAATGGAGGAATAATTCCACTCATTCTTAACCTCGTCACTGGATGTGGGTGAATGGTCAGCTTCACGCCCCGGCCGCTTTACCCCCGGACAAACAGCCCCCGTAACCACTGGAGGCTAGGTGGACGGCAGAGCCGGTCTGAATGCTTCTGAGAATAAATAAATCTGTGGCCCACACCGGGAGTCGAAACACTATTCCTCGGACGGTGTTGAAGAACGGACGGTTTTCTTCTGTGAAGAAAACAGCAGCTCTTTCCATTTCCAAAAATGGAACCCAAATTTTCGGTAGTCTAGACGGCAGCCTAGCCATTTCATAAGCTATAAATTAGGGCACAATGCACGTAACTCACAGAAGTACGTGTAGAAACAGCGACTGGATGACACTTCAATGTACAGTTAATTTTTTTATTATACAAGATCCTTATTTTATCAGGCATCTGTCTTTTGTCATTTCCTGTCTCCACGCTTACCGTGGGCGATCGGCTGAGTGGGCTATGTTCCTGCAACCAGCCACCCGATATCATGTGGCAACCGACAGTTGTCACACAAAATATTTAACTCTATATGAAAAGGAACTTACAGTTTGTACTTTTCGCTACATATTATTAAATCAAGAAGAGTCAGACTGACAGGATACGTAGCACGCAATGGCCGATGAGAAAGGTTTATAAAACTGAACACAAAAACTTGGAGGGAAGACAAAACTTGGTTAATCTACGAATAAATGGAATATAGTACTAAGATTAATGGTAATGAAATAGTGTATGTAGAAGTGTGGAGTAAACCTGGGTGACGCTACAGTCCAGCGGCAGGCAGTTTTGCACCGTCGGGTGCGATAAAAGGACGCAAAACTCTTGACACGTAATTAGTGACAGCTTAAGGACCCTGCACCATGCGGTTAATTAGGCAGGTGTCCTTACACAAATGTAAAGGTAAAGGCAGACGTAGGCAGGTAACTCACTTCGTTGTTACAAATCCGTGTTCCTTTCTTAAGAAATGTGTTTGTCTCAGACGTCGTTCGGTAGCCGCGGAGCAGCTCAATTCTTACGAACACCACGCCACGAGCTTGACCGAGGAACCGTGGATCGATTCCTGGTAGAATAAACAGATTTTCTCTTCTAGAATGCATCTAGATTGGCTCTGGGGCCCACGTAGCCTCCCACATAATGGGTACCGCAGTCTCTTTCCCCCGTGTAAAGCAGCCAGGGCGTGAAGAATGAATGGAGATATACCTCCATTCGAGCCATGATTGCTCCGAAATACAGCCTAGCAACAATTCTGAGCTATCCTAGCTCCCGTACTTTGACTTCGTAAAATAGAAAAGCAAATTTGTCCATGTCCACTCAATGAAGGCACTAGATGGAAATGCAGCTTCACGCCCGGGCTGTTTTACCCCCGAGAAAGAAACCCGGTACCCACTGAATATGAGCTTGGGTGGGGCACAGAGCCAGTCACGCTCCGTCCAGTCGCTATCCCGGCTCCTGACTGCGTAAAATAAAATAAAATGAAATAAAGCCCGTGTACACGCAATGAAGGTGCGTGTACGTGCGCAGATGTGGATCCAATAATTTTTCACCCTCGGCGAAAAGTCCCCGCCTTCCATGAAAAAGGTGCTGGATACGCCCCAGAGCCATCAAGACGCTTTGGAGCAGAGAAAGAACCCCCTCCCCCCCGGATATGGACCCACGTTTCCTCGGACGTCCAGCCGATAGACTAGTCACTGTACTAACTGAGCTAGCCGGCTCCCGTACTTTCTCCATGGGAACGCGTAACTGAGTCACATAAGAATAAGGTTGAAGCCCCATCAAATAAACCCTGCAGTCTGTGGCGTTTACGGTAACAACGCAAAACGCAACACCAATGACCCATGACTGTAGTTAACCCCTTAAAGACGAAGCGTATCTGTTTTATATAAGGACTCAGTGCGTACCGCGCTGTAAACACTCTCCACCTCGGTTATAAAAACCAGTCTCTTAATGTTTTATAAGGCAAAAGTTGCTGTTTGTTCTGAGATCCATACAAAACACATAAACGCAATGTGGGCACCACGTAGAATTTTTTAATGTTAAACCCGGTGGTACATAAAGTTACCGCTAGGCTTTAAAAGGTTAAGGTAACACTGGCACAAGAATAACACAACAAACCATTTCCCCTTCCCCCGATCCAGGTCAGACGGCTTGCCGCTGTCGCGCTACTCGATCACAGCATTTTTGATCGCAGCCATATTGTGCATGACTTCAGGCTTCCGCCGCGATGTAGGTAAGATCTGCGCTCGTCTGGGATATTCCGCAGCGTTGAGTGGTAGGTCTGTACCGACGTTTCGGGACAACCACGCCAGTCCAAGACTTCTTGACCCTTGAAGATGGGACCGATGCGTTGTCCCGAAACTTCGGTAAAGGATTACCACACGACGCTGTGTAACACCCCAGAAGAGCGCAGATCTCATCTGGAGGCATACTGGTTGGACTGTCATCTCCTTTTCTGTACTGCCGAATAAGAAGCAGCGATAATAAACCGTAATTTAACCTTTTAAAGCCTAGCGGTAACTTTACGTACCACCAGGTTTAACATTAAAAAATTCTACGTAGTGCCCACATTGCGTTTATGTGTTTTGTACGGATCTCAGAACAAACAGCAACTTTTGCCTTATAAAACATTAAGAGACTGGTTTTTATAACCGAAGTGGAGAGTGTTTACAGCGCGGTACGCACTGAGTCCTTATATAAAACAGACACGTTTCGTCTTTAAAGGATTAAGGTAACATCTTTAATGGAGACGCCACTGTGGCTCGCAGAACGAAGTAGCAGAACGTATTTTGTTCTTCAAAGCGCCCAGACCGGCTCTGTGGCCCACCCAGGCTCCTACATAATAGGCACCGGGAGCGCTTTACCCAGGATTAACCCTTTAAAGCAGTGCTGGGCATCCTCTGGCCCTCAACCCTTTCTTAAATGACCCGTGGAGCCTCGAGTTCCTAATATTCTAGCGAGCATCAGCCCCATATAAATACATAAGCTATAACATAATTTCTCTTTGTCAGTGCCGACGATAGAGGCGCAAGCCGGTACAAAGTACTGTGGCAAGGTCCACCGTGGAACCGGTCCCTGGCCCGACTACGTTGCACGTTCTTATCCTTCTCGGTAGTGTCAAACACATATGTAATTAGGTGGTGATTTTTCGCGTTGATGGCACTTGCGTTCAGCGGCCATCTTGCGTACGACGCTCTCTGCTTTTCTTTACTGACATTTACCCCTTTAGGTCCGCCCTGGCCGGGGGGAATTAACCCCCTCTCAGAGGCACTGCTCTTGAAAATCACCAAACTGTACAACTCTTATGAAACAAATGGGTAAAAAGTGTTGACGACAGCCGCACCTGTCAATAGTATGCAAGAGCATGTATATAATTTGTAGCGCGAGCGAACGCAGGGCCTTCGCGTCATTAGGATAGCCTTCTAAACAGCTTAGATAATTGGCTAGTCGAGAATTTTTCCCATTGAATTATAAACTAGCCGATCCCAGCGGCCGCGCGGTCTAAGGCGTAGGTCTGCGGCCGAGCGCTTGCTGGGATCGTGGGTTCGAATCCCACCGGGGGCATGAATATTTGTCTTGTACAGTGTTTGTGTTGTCAGGTAGAGGTCTCTGCGTCGGGCCGATCCCTCGTCCAGAGAAGTCCTACCGACTGTGGCGTGTGTCTGAGTGTGATCAAGTGAAAATAAATAACCTTGACACCTACTGTGAATAGGTAGAAGAGGTACGGACTACGAAACGAAACGAGTTATGACTAAACATAAACAAGACATTTCCAGTATTTTGTCAAAATATTAACAAACTTACTTACTGATAATAAAAGATGGGAGGAAACAAATGTGGCCCATGGACAGTGGGGATGAGTCTAGTACAGCCCTTGGTGGGATCGCCACCCTAACAATCAAAGTCTTCATTCTGGAATGAGATGGGCAGATATTATGAGATCTGTATTCTGGTGAGACCATTGACGAGAAAGAAATTACCTCAGAATCATCATGAATTCCTCACGGCATCCTAAGGGTCGAGGGGCTTGCAATTTAGGAACTGCCGATTTATATGGTTTCGTGTCTGTCCAGCATGACTCAGAATCATACCAGATGTTGCAGCGAATGGATATACAGCAGGTTGGGTCCAATTACGCTAGGGAAGGGAAGGAATGTTTTGTGTCACGCAGTAACTCGAAACAATGAGGGTGCAAAATGTCTCCGTTGTTATGAATGAGAAGAGATAGTGACAAATGGCATCATACCAGACAAAGAGATAAGGCAGTGTGATAGAGAAAAATGTGCGAACCATTTAAAGACCAACAGTAACCTGAATTATATTTATAGATACAATTCGTACCTCGCAGTAAACACACACCGTCTCCGTTACAAAACAGAGTCATTTAATTATGCATAGGGAAATAATTGCTGGTCTGGGAAGGATAAAAAAAATATTTTCTTTGGGCAGACAACAATTTTTTGAAGGCGTAAATCAGTTTTCCCAACAAGAAACTGTCAACTTTGTAAGTCCGATAAGTTTCTTTTCAACTGTAGAATATTAATTTCGGTATTCAACAAGACGCGAGGAATATTTTCATTAGTTGAGGGACTTTTAATTTCTAAATAAGGACTCTGCTCACCCTAGGCTATATTAATACGACTTCCACAATACAAAATCGCATCAAAATCCTCCCGCAAGAAAAATACGTTACATCATATGGATCATATTACTTGTCACAATTTACAATAAATTATAATTTAAATCTTGCAAACGTACACCGCAAAATCCTGTAAGGACCGATTTTAGTGGAAACCATTGCGAAATCCTAAGTATTATATGTACCACCGTCCCGCGGCGTAAGCCGGGCTTGCGCGATATAAGGCTACGTTAGATCTAAATGTATACAGCAACTTCGTAGTTTTCTGTCTACTTACGTGTCTGTCTCTTTCGTTTTCTGTCTACAGCGTTTGTCCAATTACGATATATGTTCAGCAAATCAATGCAGAATGTTTTTTTTTAAAAAGCTTGCTGTTTTGTTCAGCTGTCCATAAAACCAGGGCTGTGGAGTCGGAGTCGGAACCGGAGTCGGAAGGAATTTTAGGTGGGGTCGGAGTCGGAGTCGGAAGGAATTTTTAGGTGGAGTCGGAGTCGGTACATTTTTACCGACCCGACTCCGACCTCAGTCTAAAATGTTAACTAGATACTCCAACTCCAGAGCCCTGATAGCCAAAATAACCATTAGACTTACACTTAAATATAGGTTATAAGCCAAAAAGCAGCCTGATGATTCACGTGGTGGTGATGAAATGTCTTATAGGTTTACGATTATTGATACATATTGAGATTTAATGGAGGAGTCGGAGTCGGAAGTTTTAAAAATCGGGGAGTCGGAGCTTTTGTGTACCGACTCCACAGCCCTGCATAAAACGCCTTGCCTACGTGGAACCAGCAGCTCCACTATGCTATTTCGAGGAACTTGTCATTAAGTCTTATTCTTAACCGCTTCCAACCAGTTCACAACCTCAAACCATATTTCTCTAAGTACGTATTTCAATACTGTCTTCCAACTATATCTAGGTCTCCCACATGGTCTTTTCCCTTGAGGTTAGAAGTCTTCCTGTCACAGTTTTTATGAATTTCTCATTTACCAACACGTGCTACATGCCCCGCCTAAATTAACCTCTTTTGATGGCTGGTGCTGAAAATACATTCACAATATTAATTCCGCGTAATTTTTAAGCAAAACTTGAACCCTAAAAAGTTTATGTATATTCAGCATAAATGGTTTTTATGCATGAATTCTATCTACATTAGTGGAAAGACGTGTTATCCACCGTATGAATAATCACGTCGAGCGTCACTTTAATTCATATCTTTAATTCACTCTTACATTCACCCTGCTATCTATCCTAACAACAAGCCAAAAATTACTGACTTGTAACATTAAATGTGTAATTTGGATGAGAATTATAACCAATAAGCTTGACACACCTAATAAACATACAACTCATCTGTTCAATTATACTTACTGTGCCTACGCTGTTTCGTATGAATGTTACCGGACTTGGACAAGACCGCCTATATTCTTATGTGACCAACAAAGCTTCTCAGTAGAATGGGTGGCTGGCTCCAAGGTTCATATTATGACATTCTACAAGCAGAGACGAATTTTAAGAAAACATAACAGAAGCAAAATATTACATTCAAGGGACATAGAACGACAGGGAATTATTTTATTTAACGACTCTTAACGTGCAATTACACAAATCATAGTGGGATCGATATGCGTTAACACATTGTCGGGGTTTTTCATCTGCAAGAATGTGTCACGCTGTAATAGGAGAAGTAACTGTGCGAAAAATTACTAAAATTT
The DNA here is from genome assembly GCA_013340265.1 of Coptotermes formosanus. Lineage (NCBI taxonomy): Eukaryota > Metazoa > Arthropoda > Insecta > Blattodea > Rhinotermitidae > Coptotermes > Coptotermes formosanus. The sequence goes on along the minus strand of BLKM01000769.1, from coordinate 1,260,230 downwards.
GCGGACATGTTTACAGTTTGGTTAAGAGCCGGACAATAAAAGCAATGGACTCTTTAGTTAAAATATTGAGAAGTAAGTACAAAAAGGAGGGAAGTAAAGACAAACAAGTGACGCATGAAAATTTGGAAGAAAAAAGATTGAAGACGAAAACAAGGGAAGAGACAAATAAAAGGATAAAGATATTATTATTATTATTTTTATTATGTCATCACATCTCGATTGTCCAGGAAACCAGCACTCACGGCATATTGTCTGCCTTCTGGTTAATATGTTCTAATAGGTAATTTGTTCTGAATGAAAAATGGGAAGGACGCTAAAGAGTATAAAACGTCCGTGGAACCCCAAACAGACGATGATTTAGAACGCACCCGCTGATAAATCTGATTTTATTTTAAGTAAGCCACCTTGAAAAGCAGGAATTTGACAGGAAGATGCCATCTAATATTGTTCTGCCTCTTCTAATAAACTGATTTTAGTTAGCTTTACTAACGTTGGGCTTACCAATGCCGGTATACAAATGTAATATAAATATGTCAAATCTTAGGGTAGGGGGTTACTAGAGTTGCCGGCACGAAAATAGTGTCACCAAGGTCAAGCGGCTGACTCACATCCCCGCTCCCCGCCCACCCTGCGTTGTTGCCAGTTCTTCCCCCGGAAGCACAGCCTCCCGCTTAGCTATCCCGAAAGACTACCGTACACATGGCAACACTGCGTTCATCGGCAGTGACCTTGAGGGGACTATTTTCGTGCCGGCCATTCTAGGCAGGTCTGGGTACAGATAAGTAAAGCTGTCCCTGTTTACGTCATGAAGGTATACGGTGGAGTCGAAATATAGCTCCATTCATTCTTACCCTTGACACTAGATTGAGGCGCGTGTTCAACTTCACGGCCTGGCCGCTTTGCGGCTGGGAAATAGCCCGCAGGACCCACTGAACGGGGGCTGTGTGGGCCTCAGACCTCGTCTGAACGTTTTGAATGACAGAGACATCTCTGGCCCCAGTCGGGAATCGAAACACGATTCCTTGGTTGTCCAGCACATAGCCTGGTCACTATACCGAACAGTGGGCTCTTGTAAACACAACAACAAAGCCTGGTGTCTACATCAGGCGGCGAAATTATTAGCCTTTTAAAGCCTAGCGGTAACTTTACATACGACCAGGTTTAACATTAAAAAATTCTACGTGGTGCCCACATTGTGTTTATGTGTTTTGTACGGGTCTCAGAACAAACAGCAACTTTTGCCTTATAAAACATTAAGAGATTGGTTTTTATAACCGAAGTGGAGAGTGTTTACAGCGCGGTACGCACTGAGTCCTTATATAAACCAGATACGCTTCGTCTTTAAAGGGTTAACTGTGATAGCGTAATCTACTCAAGATACTCGCTCCATAGCTTGTTTCTATACCTCCGAAATTCCACCGCCCCTTATCCAACGTATCCGCAATCACTAAATCTCACGAACTGCAGGAGTATGAATACGGACAGCTATTCTGTTGCCCAGCCTGGCGATACCCATAAGATAGACTGATATGAGATATCAAGCAGAAATATCCAAATCGTTTAACACTACATGAAGCTTCTTCAACCGAAATACAGTAGTTAGTGCACTGAATGATTTATCGTCCATGTCTGCAAAGAAATACGAATGCACAAAAATTAAATCAACATCTGCCCAAACACAACTAAATTATACTATATAAAACCAAACGTTTCGACCTATCTCGGGTCATCCTCAGGTTCACAATTGGTCTTAAAAACATACTGAGGAAGAATGCATATTTATGTATTATATACAAATATATCTAATATATATAATACATAATATACATTATATACCTTTACATGTATTTTTATTTCTTCCTCAATATGTTTTGAAGACAAACCGTGAGACTGAAGATGACCTGAGATAGGTCGAAACATGTAGTTCTGTACATTAAATAGGATTTAGTTGTGTTTGGTCAGATATTTATTTAATATTTTTTACAATTAACAACACAACGGGATAACGTTCGTTAAGATAGACGGAGTTCCTTGAAACGTCGGGTTTATTCCTATAACATTTGCATACGAAATACATGAACTGACTTTAATGTCTGTCCAAGCAAGTGGTTTAATAGCAGTTACTCTGGAACTGCCACACACTCCGTCCCTCTTCTGTCAAACGATACAATATTCACGCTCTGGAAAGCGTTAGAACGCCAGAGTTCAATACAAGGTGTCACTTAGCTTTACAGAGTTAGGTTTAATGTTTATCTTCTAACCCTCTGAAGACTGACAAGAAGAAGTAGGAGGACGAAGAAAAGAAGTAACGGGTGTACTAAGAAACAAAATTGGGTTTTCTGAAGGTTTCAACGCAATGCCAGTCAATGTATTATCGCAAACTTTAAACAACCTGATACTCGATTTCAGGCTTCCGCCGGGATACTGAGGAAATCTGAGCTCTTCTGGGATACAACGCAGCGTCGAGTGGTAATCCTTTTACTGACATTTCGGGACAACGTATCGGTCCCATCTTCAAGGGTCAATAAGTCCAAGAAGAGCAGAGATGGGACCGATACGTTGTCCCGAAACGTCGGTAAAGGATTACCACTCGACGTTGCGTTATACCCCAGAAGAGCGCAGATGTCAACCTGATACTTCTTTTTAGTGATATACTATTACTTGCTAAAAAATTCTGTACTAAAATTAAAAGTCGCCATTCGAGGTTACCGGGGTTGGCCTGAAACCACTCCCAGTGCCCGTAGCCTCGTGGTGCAGTCTGCGGCCAGTGCTACCAACTATGGTAATTACAACACCAAAATGTAATAAAATGTCTATTAAACCTTTTAAAGCTTAGCGGTAACTTTACTTACCACCAGGTTTAACATTAAAAAATTCTACGTGATGCCCATATTGCGTTTATGTGTTTTGTACGGATCTCAGAACAAACAGCAACTTTTGCCTTATAAAACATTAAGCGACTGGTTTTTATAACCGAAGTGGAGAGTGCTTACAGCGCGGTACGCACTGAGTCCTTATATAAAACAGATACGCTTCGTCTTTAAAGGGTTAACCAATTCCCCGGGGCAGAGTTCTTCTTATTAGGCTATCAGTCCTTCAGTTTCTTTTATTATTTTGTAGTTTATTTAATGACGCTATTAGCTTGGACTACACAGCATATAAAGTTGTGATCACTAACAAATAATTGGAAATCATGTAGATGGAAGTATTAATAGCTTGATTTAAGGTATGATACCGCAATTTTCCCGAAGGGACTGAGGAAAACCATTACAAACCTGTCAGAATTCCCAGCCTCAGTGTTCGAACCATTTTCCGTGGGCCTATCCATAGTATAAAGTCCTTGCTTCTCTCTTATTCGTTTCTATGACATCACGTCCGGTATAATGCATAAAGCGATACACTGCCACCGTCGTTTCGCAGTCACACAACCATACAGGTGTTAATGCATAACACGATCTGTTGCGTATTCTTTGTTACATAAGTGTAATGCTAAGAATATCAGGAGTTTTGCCTCCGTTTGTCCGTACGTCACCGCTGTACCTTAAGCACCTCGTTTTAATTTTATATTTGAGTTAAAGCGTACGTCATCATGACAAGTAACTGCACTTTTTTTAAAATTATTTATTATTTACCACCCCTTCACAGTACAGCAGTACCCAACTATATGTAGCACCTTCTTTAACATTAAAAATATCGATAATTTTATCGCAGAGTGTATTTGTGTGTTTCTTACATAAACAACGACAATTTCCCTAACAGGATATGGTGAATCACCCACAAGTATATACTGGAATTGTAGTACGTTTTCAGTGGGTTAAGAACCGAATTTTAAATATAACTTACATGAACGTGAGATTTCAAGGGATAGACATTTTAATGTAGGCCTATACTCTCAGTATAACAGCTTGTGCAGACTTTTTATGTTCACAACAGCCTGTTCTATACTAGTGAAAATAAACAGATTTTTGGCAGCGCACACGAACATATGCTGATGTCTGTAATGCCACATTGCCTTTAGGCAGTATTCGGTATTTTTCGTTAAAATAAATTATTTCGATAGAAGTGTTTTTATTTTCATTTTGTTGCGGAATGGATTCCCAAATGTAAATGATAGGCTATGTATAATAAACAGAATACGACCCATTGGCCGTATCAGGTATTTTATTTCCTTAAGAAATCTTTCCGTGGTCAGCCAGAAATGTGTCCCCTCACAGTAACCATATCACAACACAACAATAAATTTCTATATTTCATTTAAATTTGTTGAGTATCGACGTTACCGTAGCAGCAAGGATAGCAATGATGGAAGGCAAGAATACGGCAGCTGATGAATCCCGTTGTGTGTCGTTACTCGACAACTGCAGCTTATCTGACAGCGACTTTGGGACATCCACGAACACACGGTCTCTCCCCAGAACATCTAGAATTACTTCTCTGAGCCTTGTCACGTTTACAGCATCGTAGTCACCACTCCATATGGTGAAGGTGGTGTTGGGGATACTCATGAGGCGAGCTAAAGTCTCTCCTGAATTCGCGACCAATCCTGCACGCACCGGGAATGTTACTGGCTGGGCCACTCGGTGCCGCTGGAGGGCCTCTCTCATTGCTTCAACCTACCGCAATAAAGACATCCAGTTAACATGGTGTTCCCTTTATCGCGTCCCATTCTGTACTCGATGGGACATCCTGTGACATAAGCCGTGTTATGGGACACGATAAGCGGACACTCTGTGTTAATTCGTGTTATTGATACCATGCATATTCTTATATTTAATACATCATCCAACTTGGGCACTCAATGAAATACATTCAGAAGTATAAAACGAATATAAATTCCTACATGTTTCGGCACCGAGGTGCCATCATCAGAGAGTTATCCTGACAAAAGTGTAAAAGGCCAGCACGCGTAACTGGGTGTTGTGTCGCTTCATTAGAATGATTAAAGTATTAAAATTCTAAAACGTACGAAGTTAACAAACATAAACTACAATGAAACTTCAACCACCAACAGCTCATTTTAAACAAATTTTAAATTTACAGCATTGTAATTTTATGTTTATTAACTTTGTACATTTTAGAATTTTAATACTTTAATCATTCTAATGAAGGCGACACAACACCCAGTTAAGCGTGCTGGCCTTATACACTTTTGTCAGAGTAACTCCCTGATGATGGCACCTCGGTGCCGAAACATGTAGGAGTTTATATTCGTTTTATACTTCTGAATGTATTTCATTGAGTGCATAAGTTGGTTAACGTATTAATTACTCTGTGTGAAGTTTGCGATATATAAAGTTTTCATGTTGGTAAACAGGCTTACTGGCAGTTTTCTGGTAGGTGGGTATCAACGTGGAGGAACCTGTTTTCCCCATCTAACCTGCATCATCTATCAGGAAGAATTATGGCACGTTCCTTCGAATTGTTGATATAATCAGACTATACGATGTCATATCCTTGAACGCCGCAATATGAACGAAAACGCAGTGTGTAAAGCAAAATATAAACCTTAAATACCATCAGGGTGATCAAGGGAGGAATTATATAAGGAATGTAGCATGCATACGGCAGAAGAAAAAGGCATTCGTAAGTCAGAAAAAGGAAAGGGAAAGACTACCCGAAAACCACGCGGGAGGATAATATTAAAATTGGTCTTTAAAACCAGGTTTCGAATATATGAACTGGTTTACGACAGGTGCCAGTGGAAGGCTGGTGAGCATTCATGAAATTGGAGGTTCAACACAGTTCAGAAGGCAAATTTACTGTTTTCTTAAACTCTACGCCATGAAGACGTTTAGAAGTGCGTAGTGGTTAAGATCCTCTACGACTTATGTTTTGTAAGATAAGATAATTAATAATAAGTGTAAAGCAGAAGCTTTCCATGCCACAAAGGCATACATGAGTAGGGGAGGTACAGCTCCGCTCTTTCTTAAACACGTCACTAGAGAGAGGTGAGCGGTTTTCATGCCCCGGCCACTATACCCCAAGAAAAACTCCCGGTACCCATTTAACAGGGCGCTCAGTGGACGCCAGGAACCGGTCTGGATGTTTGGGAGAAGACAAATATCTCCTGGACATGCCGGGATGCGAACCCTTGATCTTCCACATCATAGCGCTGCCAAAAGGTCGGTAATAATACAGCAACAGAACCCTCTCTTTCCTAATATCATTCATTCCTTGAGAAACACAGAATTTACTGAAATTTTTATATCACAAATAATATTTTCTGCTCTCTACAGATTCTGTTCTCATTTCTTATTTCCTTATTTTCCTTCACATTTCCCTCCACTCCCCATCATACATTTACAATCTTAATTGCCTACAATGCACATACTTTTCTTAAAATAAAACTACTGATATAATTATATTGCTTATTTATCAGCATGTCCTCACACTGACCAATGTTATATCATCTGACGCCGTAACATTTCACAGCTACCACTTCATGTATTTCAACAGGTGTCAAGCAACACAACAGCCGTGGAGAGAATTTCCTTATAAGCAATGAACTGCTGCCTAGCAAAGAAATCGCCGACATAGGCTGCTTTTGCACTACAAAACACCAGGCACAATGTCCCAGCAACCATACCAGAGATGGTGAAACGGAGAACATTAAACGGAAAATCAGCGTGTTTGTGTAATGAGTGAAGCACCCACCTGTTCTTCAGAATAGGTGCCAGTGAAAATTAATCCGCCGTATCTCGTCGTCCAGCCAACGGAGAGTGTGCTAGAGGGAAACAGTCTAGTAGAGAGGTCGAGGAATGTGTCTGCATCAACTGGTTTTGTGGGGCTGCTAACTGGTCCAGGCAAGATGTCTGCATTCAGCATGACGGGGAAACTTATCTGCAAACAGTGAAAACATCCCCGTGATAACGGGTCCCCCTTGCATTCTTTTCTTTCCTTTGGCACAACAGCCCACATCGGGGCTAGGCAGCTTCACCGTTGAGGTTTCTATATCACACACAATCAAACATACAAACACACTGAGGTAGGGCTCCTCTGGACGAGTGATCAGCTCGTCACAGAGGCCGCTACCTACACAACACACAACGAACACAAGAGACGAACATCTATGCCCTCTGCGGAATTCGAACCCGTGATCCCAGCAATCCAGCAGTCGCAGAGCTGCGCTTTAGACCATAAGGCCACCGGGATCGGCCACTGCATTTTTTAAGCCCGCAACTTCTAAACTCACTGAGGTGAGGGTATCTGTCCAATTATAACGCTACATGGATCAGAGATATTCTTAAATTAAATTCTCAGCAATTTGCAGAAACCAACGACTTCTTATTTCCATGCATAACAGCCTGCTAATGGTTATATTCAATGCACAACGAAACATTTTATTTCTAGGATATCCATTTTAATATTACCTTTCCACTCCTGCCTAGATCAACGAAATTTGCTCTTCCATTCAGGTTTTGTGACTAAAATTTGTAAGCGTTTCTCACCATTCCTATTCGTACTACACTCCCCGCCCACCTCAACCTGATTCACTTCACCACGCTAGTACGGAGCGTATCTTTCCAGCTGACAATGAGCACCACAGTTGACACGGGATGTCGCGGCGGATGCAGGCTGTCATGTTCTGGCGAACGATAAACGAGATGGTCCGTAGGGTAGTAAGTGGAGTACAAATCACGGAAGTCTTCAGCATATAATTGTCCGCAGGCGCCTGTAAGGTCGCCCCTCTTAGGTTCAAGGAACACCTTCAGTGCCGTGTTTCAAAAGCCCTCGACGTACCGAATGTCCTACTGTAAGCTCAAGGTAGGGAGAGGCGATGTGCTACTCGGAATGTGGCAAAGAAATTTCAGGTTCCATAGAACGCACACGGAATGCGACTAAGTGAGGACCTATTGGCTTATCAAAAAGGGCGCTGCTCCATGGAGTCATTCATTCATTCATTCATTCATTCATTCATTCATTCATTCATTCAATCATTCATTCACTCATTCAGTAATTCGTTCAGTCAGTAAATTAGTCAGTAATCAGTAAGTTCGTCAGTCAAGTCAGTAATCAGTCAGTAAGTAGGCAGTCAGAAGTCAGTCAGCCAGTAATCAGCCAGTCAGTCAGTCGAACAGCAAGTCAGTCAATAACCAGTCAGTAAACTGTCAGTCAGTAGTCAGCCAGCAATCATTCGGTCAGTAATGAGTCAGTCAGTCAGTCAGTCAGTAACTAGCCAGTCAGTTCAGTCAAGTAATCAGTCAGCGGTCAGTCAGTAATTAACCACGTTATTATTTACTAGATAACACAATACATGAAGCATGATATTAACCTTTTAAAGCCTAGCGGTAACTTTACATACCACAAGGTTTAACATTAAAAAATTCTACGTGGTGCCCACATTGTGTTTATGTGTTTTGTACGGATCTCAGAACAAACAGCAACTTTTGCCTTATAAAACATTAAGAGACTGGTTTTATAACCGAAGTGGAGAGTGTTTACAGCGCGGTACGCACTGAGTCCTTATATAAAACAGATATGCTTCGTCTTTAAAGGGTTAATTCGGTTAATAACGTTCAGTAATATTATCTTTGTTTATTCTGAAAACCAACCGAACGATAAACATACACTCTCTCCGAGTCAGCACGTTCGGTTCAACAGCCTGGCCTTCTGGGATGTAACGCTGTGTGTAACGAGTTAACAGACACAGACTGTTCGAAGGAAGGTAATGTCTTCGAAACCTCTGTGTCTGTTACCTCGTTACACACAGCTTTACACCCCGGAAGACCAGTCTACCCAACACCAAAGCTATGGAAGCCAAAAATCTCGGGCAATATGTCAAGTTAATTAACGTTTAACTGGGTGGTACATAGGATTACCACTGACCACTAAATGGCGGCTTGATGAACAAACTGTGTCCGTACCTGTTTTTCGTAAGCTTTCAGCTGTGACAGTGACGGTTGCAGCACCTCTACTGTCTTGAAATCCAGTTTGATGCCACACCTGTGACCTTTCTGGGTGGCTGACATCACTTCCGTCAGGAAGTTTTCAAGACTCAGATCAGAAACGTTGTCTGGTGGATGTGCCATCACTGGGATCTCTTCCCCTGACCCGCCTTCCAGAGTTCCGAGCACCACATCTGCTTCCAGCATCATGAGCTTCTCTACACAACACACAATTACAAAAACTTTGTTGTTACAAAATCGCAGGCATCAGTACAAAATAATCCCCACTTATAGATTTCTAGTATCGAGCGCATTTTTAATAAATAAAGGACCCTATTTTAAACTTGTTGGATGAGAAATTCTATGTTTGTGAAAAATACTGCGTAGTGGAGTATGAAATGTGAATATATTCACGCCTGGTGAGTCGAAGGAATGTACAAGCAAAATGACATGGCTTATTAAACTAACCATTTAAAGATAAGATACAAACTTACATAAAAAGAAGACAATACCCACCAAATGACAGGCGGCCACAATATTCAAGCGTTCCTATACCGTATCTTTCATCGTAAACCAAGCGTGAATTTCATATACCGGAGTGCTACGATGTTTGTGTTATATTGCATTATGCTCAACTGTTTCTTCAGGCTCAACTTGTACCTCGTGCAGAACACAGTCTCAATACTAAAAACGGTTTCTACGGCTTCGGTGCTTACCTCACGGAGAACAAAGTTTCTCCAAACCTCTTATCATGGTTGCAACTTGGGTGTGACTCAATCACTCACTGACTCACAGTAGGTTATTATGTACAGGGAGGTCCAGTTCGTAAAAAAGAAAAACGCTGAGTTTCATTATAGTCTAAATAGGACCGGTTAAATCGCACCCATAAGGCTTGCCCATCTTCCAATTAAGTCCGAATTTCTTTAAGATAAATTTTATCATCTTTTATGTGTTACCATTTATAAATATCAGTAACCATTGGGATGAATGCTTTTGTGATTTTTTTATTTTAAACGGTATCTATGGTACTGTGTCTGACCTACCATCCAGTCAGATTATTCATCTCGCAAATACCGTGCCAACTCCACTAAGCAGGCAGAATACCTTTTCACCTGAAGAAAGCACTTGAGCCTGTTTCCAAAACACAGTCCTTATCAAGGCAATACACAGTATCAAATAACAACAAATCAACACTGTTCAATTAATGTCACCGAGTTTTAGCAATTTTCAGTTTTCAAATGTCCCACCCCTTTGTGTTGCATAATATTAATCAGTTATTATTATTAGTAATTTTCATTGTGATTAATATAGTGACGTGTTTCGAGTAGAAATATTAACTGCTATTTAACTGTCATGTAATAGTCTTACCGTTCCATTATTATTATTATTATCATCATCATCATCTCTATGCAGGGTATTCACACTTACATGCCTGAAACAAACCATATTTCTAGGGTACACAGTGTCGCAGCTATTCTGCACGTACTGTTAATGGCGCATATAACGCTGTCTTCCATATTAAACTCTTTAGTGCTTCTACATTAGCACTTTCCGCAGTGTGTGTGCTGTGCCAAATATAGCTGTTTTCTGTAGTTCCTTTATGCAGTTCCTTTATTATTATTATTATTATTATTATTATTATTATTACACTATTACTTATTATTACTTTTCGTGAGAAGTCAGTATGGACTGTCTAGGTTAAATATGTCAAATGTGACGTCGAAGTTTGCAACGTGATTTTTATTGTCTTAGCTATTATTCACAATGGTGCAGCAGCCCACAGTGGGCCAAGCCCTCCTCTGTGAGGTTCCTCGATCACACTCAGACACACCACAAACGTTAGGACTCCCCTGGACAAGTGATCAACCCGTCGCACAGACCTCTACCTGACAACACACAATACTCAAAACAGACAGACTTCCATGCCCCCAACGGGATTCTGACCCGCAATCCCAAAAAGCGAGCGGTCGTATACCCACGCCTTAGACCGCGCGGCCACTGGGATCGATTCTTAGTTACTTACTTAATAAAAACATTTCATATACAATATTAGGCAAGTCTGTGTTATATCGCACAGTAAAAAACTTTACATTCTTATTATCGATGTTCCATACATTATCGCCGTCAAGCCGAAAGTTAAATAAAATTTTCGTACAGCCGCCATGTTGTTATTTTATATCGTACAAAAAATATTTTAACGGAAGTTGCTTATATATCTAATATCTCATACTATGCATAATTTCACAATCTTACACTACACGTCGCTATTTTTGCTCCCACATAATTTCGTCCATACGCCATGTTGTTATTACTGACTGTAGGAAATTAAAATTTATGACAGTGGCGTGGTTCTCGAGTGATACAGTTCAAAACAATTTCGTAAACATCTGTCACCAAGTTCAACATTTGAAATGAGACAGCACGGTGACGTCACAAGCCTACTTCTCTTCCCTGATAAAGATAAGCAGGCTAAAACAAATTCGGCATCTCTTGATTCGTGTAAATGTATGTAACCTCTACAGCCGAGCCACGGGCAATGGGACAGCAGAACTCTCACTGCACCTAATCGAAGCACAGACGAACCCGGTTAAAACGATATCGCATTATGCGACATCTCGTCTATAGCGTCAGATATTCTGTACCACCAATTAATTCGTCGCTAGGAATACAATATTATACTCCTCGGTTATAACAACACTCCTTTATAACGACATAAAATATTCAGTCACCTTCACGGCATTATAACCGTGTTCGACTGTATGTCGTGTATGGCATGGAACGGTTAATAAATTAAGTTTTTGGTAGCTACCTGTCCAGCATTCTTACCTGTGAGCGCATCCTGCAACTTCTGCTGGCTATTTACAGCATGACCCCATGTGACCACTGTCAGATCGGTCCCGATCTCAGGGAAATATTCCTGCACTGATAAGGCTGCCACAGCACCCGTCTGAAACAGCATAACTAAAAAAAGAAATTAATACGTAACTCGAGTGTTCTACAGGGTAGGTTATGGATGGCTGAACTGGTCGCAGAGGACCGAAATAATGGCCTCCCCCACTCACCGAACTTCAGCTTCCTTGGTATTTGGGTTTGGGAGGGGAGGGGAATACATAAGAAGCGCTGGGTTTTCTAGATAAATAGCAGACAACAGATACACCCATATGGCGAATCACGGATGCTCCTGTTCGCAAGCTGAACAGTTTTTCATGCACATAGATGACAAGGATAGCTCAGTCAGTATAGTGAACAGAGCATTCTCCAAAGTGAATAGACCGATTTTGAGGCCCACCCAGCGTGCGTGGGGGTAAAGTGGCTGAAACGTTAAGCTGACCACTCACTTCTATACAGTTTCGAGGTTAATAATAAATGGAGCTACACCTCCACTCTCCCATACGTCTTCATGGCACGCACATGGAATTCCACCTTTTACTTTACACATAGTAACAAGTTCCGTTGTAACGGACAAGAATGTGGGTGGATAATGCATGACCTCATTTCAAACACCAACGATTTGTAAGGGAATAGAGTGAAAAAGCGCAGCTGAAAAAAAAAAGCAGTCCCATCACAGGCCTGGACAGGCCCTTAGGGCTCCAGAAGGTTGAGGCTCCTGGAGCCCTAAGGGCCTGTCCATGGTATTACGCAGCTGAAAAGATAACCAAAAGAAACGTCTGATTTAATCAGCAATTTTCTTTGACTTCCCTGAGCTTTTTACAACAGCTCCGTCAATTTTTGGAAGCAGACCAATAGTGGCGTGTCATTTTTCACTCAAGACAACCCAATTAATAACCCCGTACAGTTTCTCACACGATGCATTGAACACGCGTACGAAAGTACGATGTATGTGGGTTTGTTCATATGCTTTCACACCATCGCTGTTGCACTCAGTACGTATCAAGTCGTGCTACGCAGCTGGTACAGTGTCATTATATAACATACACATTAGTATGTTAAAAACATTGCGATTTTTATACTGCTTTTTCAAGCCCAGTGATAACTACACGTGCCACCTGGCGTAGCATTTAATAAACTGCAGTTTACATCAGCAAAACCAACCACTGTATTACACTTGTCAAATATAACTTATATTTTAGTGGTACAAAGCCCTATAAGGAAGGATAGAAGTGACGGGAAGACGAGGAAGAAGACGTAAGCAGCTACTTGATGACCTTAAGGAAACGACAGGATACTGGAAACTGAAAGAGGCCGCATTAGATGGCACTCTGTGGAGAACTCGCGTTGGAAGAGGCTATGAACCCGTAGTACGATACTACGGAATGAATGACGAGGACGAAGACGTAAGCAGCTACTGGATGATTTTAAGGAAACAACAGGATACTGGAAACTGAAAGAGGCCGCATTAGATGGCACTCTGTTGAGAACTCGTTTGGGAAGAGGCTATGAACCTGCAGTAAGATACTACGGAATGAATGACGAGGACGAAGACGTAAGCAGCTACTGGATGATCTTAAGGAAACGACAGGATACTGGAAACCGAAAGAGGCCGCATTAGATGGCGCTCTGTGGAGAACTCGCTTTGGAAGAGGCTATGGATCTGTCGTAAGATACTACGGAATGAATGAATGAATGAGTGAATGAATGAATGAATGAATGAATGAATGAATGAATGAATGAATGAATGAACGAACGAACGAAACCCCAGCTACACCTAAACGTTACGGCTTTCAGTGAGCTGTCATCAGGTTACATACAAGAAAGCAGAAAGGTAAAACTTTTACAACTACATTCAAGTCACTCAAGATTTAGATCTCAATTTTGTTACATATGCTCGTAATGTCAAATATTATAAGCTGATATTGTGAACAGGACCTGGCAGCTGGCCGGGAAGCCAACCTATAAGGGGCGATAAGACATCCCACGAACATGTAGCTGGGTTTTACACTACTGAAATACATGTTGTGTCCAACGGACGGATATAGAGGTTCTGTTGGTTAATACTTGCTACGCAACGAGATTAATTACATGCAGATAAAGGTTGTTTAATCATCGTTGTTGGTTAAATTTTGATTAATTTTTATATTAGTAAGTGCCTTAAAAATGTGCATATGGAAGCACTGTAATCCGTTTGCACTTTTTATCGTATTTAACGTGGCAGCTGGGTCAGAAACTCCAGACAGGTCACAACCTCTTGTTCCTACGTCACTTCTAATCAGCACAAATGAGCATATTTACCCCATATGCAGTTTATAATCATCTAATTACGCCACTAAACTCATCTCTCAAGTGTACCCAAAACTAAGCCCGTCCACTTTACACCAATTACACACTTAATATAAAACTTTATCTAAATAACATTCAGTAGTGATTCTACTTTAACTTTTATCTGACAGCTTCTATATCCCACTGCTGCTGATGACTGGAGTTACTTTTATTTTAAATGCCCATCCCTGCACCTGTCGAAAAGCGTTCATGTAGTTACATTTAACGGGACATGAGCAACCCAGTTGGCCAACAGAGGTAAATGACAGATCATATATCTTCCGCTGCATCGCGTGCGAGATTACTTCAACGTAATGATGGCCACATTCCATTATCTGACGCAAATTTGATAAGCGACTTTAGACATATAATCATTTTAGTCGTCACGTGCCTGGTTCTCGTCATACTGACAGTTGTTTAACGACAATGTCTTTGGCTCGGACTCTACAACCCCAAATGATGCGATGATTTAGTGAATAATGAATTGGAAAGCATACAGAAGCAAGCCAGCGGAATTTACCTGAAGGGAATGAGAAAAAATACAGTCAATATACGTATAATGTAACATTGTGGGGCGTTGGCGTAACCATTGTTGTCATGGAAACGCAAGGCGCAACAATGTTTTCCCTTTGTGCTGCTGAGGTATATATGCTGCAGTCAACAATGCCATAAATACTGAAAGTGTGGCCATGGAGAGGAAGCACTGCACTGTATTTGCTCTTGAATTACACATGTCACTGCCTACAGTGTGAAAAGCACCCAGGAGCCGCGCTGATACATGTGGACGGACGGACGGACATGAAGCTAATACGTGCTTTCGCGACTACGCGAAAGCACCCTAACAAGGCAGGCAATATTCGTATAAACGCAACACAGAGCTGCGTTCTCGTAACCAATGTTGCCGTGGAAAAGCAAGAAGTATTACATATTCTGAGTGCATCTGTAGCCTTATTTATCCAGCATGCAAAGCGCATGCACCATATTATATTATCATCAGTGGCCTGTCTGGCTGTACCATATTTTTTTTCCACATCTCATAAACGGCAGGATTTTCGGGAAAAAAGTTACTGAACATAAAACGTGTGTTTTAGTTTTCTCTGCAACTTCTTTTCGAAACGTTTCTCATTCTGAGAAGAACTGAGCGAGATATTATCGCAACTGTACATAGGTTTACATGTGAAGTACCCGTTATTATTGTCAGATTTTAATGAAACTTGAATTTTCTCTACAGATTGCCGAGAAATACTCAAGTATCAAATTTCATTAAAATCCATCCGGTAGGAGCAGAATTGTTCCAAGCGGGCTGGCGGGCGGACGGACGGACGAGCAGACGCACAGACAGACAGACAGACAGACAGACATGACGAAGCTCATAGCCGCTCTTCGCTAATTTGCGAACGCTCTTAAAAACCGCAGATAATCCATGCGTCAAGCGGAAGCAATACAACACAAGTTGCCAGAAATAATGGTCCAGTTTATTTTCAGGGGACCAAAATATTTGTTTCGCTACCACAGTCCCAAAATCACTGAACAAAAAAATCTGTCAGTATATTTACAACTTACAACCAATCACCTGATAGCTGCTGTACAGGAAAGGCCCCATACCCTGTGATCGTAGTCCACATAAAATATTCATTCGTGTGTCACTCCATTCTGTTGTGTTCTGTGTATTAAGGATATATTTCTCTTTTTACACTTAATCGGGGACTTTCTTAATGATGGAATAGTAAACTACAGACTGAATATAAAATAAATACCAGACGCAATGGAAGGCAGGAGCTACGTGAGTATGCTTGACAAGTTCGTGTTTCCCATTGTTTCTAAGTGGAAAAATTGTGAAGAACTACACGTCATGAAAGACGAAGCACCACATTCTGCGTTTCATGTTTCTGCGTGGCTTGAGCATTTTCCTCGTTGGTGGCATGGGCGTTGGGGGCTAGTTTAACTCTTCGGTGGATTGGGCATTGGGGGACCCACAGAGTGGCCTCCAGGTAACTCATATTTTGGAGTCCTGGGCTACACAGGGACTCTAAGGATCAAAACCAAGCAAATTTTATGAACTGGAAAAACAAATTTGAGATAGTTTCGCTAATGTCTGTACTGGCTCCCGAAATAAATATACCGAGTCTGTTTTCCGGGCTGCTGAAGTGTGTTCAAAATTCTGGGGCCTATGTTGAAATCTGACACTACTTGGTGGTGTACGGGCTTTAAAATGATGCACGAATTACAGCAATACAGCATTACATTTATGAGATACAGCCAGTTAACGTGATGTGCTTACTTTGTCATCACCCTGTATACTGCTTACTCTGGTAAAAACACGCGTCATGTTTCGGTGCCTGTAGTCACCGCTGTAATGTACAGGGTTATTATTCTGTCTGACCAATATCTTTCGACACTTCCTGCCATTATTCCAACGCGAGTGTGGGCGGACCACTCAGGGGTTACGGTCTATATCATAAGCGATCGGACAGTAACTCACGCAAATTATTGGTCATATAAAATAATGGCCCTGTAGTTTATGCATGATATTTCATACATGGCCCTAAGACTATCTCTTCCTCCCCCTTATATAATTCTCCTCACTACCCCGTTCTCATACAGCCTCAAACTGTATTCCTTCCTGACAATGGGTGACCAACGTTTATTTTCATATAAAGCAACGAATTAAAAACGTTTTTGGCATTCCACATGCCCAGCACAAATATGTATTAATATGGTACCTGGAATGTATTCTGCTTGGTACAAAACATTTCCTTGCCTTTATGCATATGATAATGAAGTGTTTAACATTCCGTTTAGAACTAGATGGCTCCATTAACCATTCAATGCACAATGTAAACTACACGCAGTATACTATCTGGTTTAACGTTTTGAAAACTCCACTGCGTAACTGGTTTATTATCGTAAAGCGACCCCATCACAGGCCTGGACAGGCCCTTAGGGTTCCAGAAGGTTGAGGCTCCCAGATTTCTAGACAATCGGCACATGAAGGCGGTAAGGTTGTCAGCCCTACGCACCGGCCGCCTTTACCCCCCAGGAAATATTCGTGGTACTCATTTCTGTTAGAGGCTGAGTCGACCCCAGGGCCACAGTGCGGCCGGAAGGATTATGTAAATGAAAAATTCCAATGACACCATCGGGAATCGAACCCGCGACTTTCCGGTTTGTAGCGCAGTGCCTCAACCACTGCGCTACGGCGTGCCCCAGTTTATTATAGATTAGGTATTATTCCGGCACGCTGACATTACCGTCCGATTTACCTTTGTGATGGGGACGCAGTTTGTAGGAAGTTAATTTTTAAATATTACTTAAATGTCACGCGTGCTTTAAATGGCTAATTAATATCAGTCATTTTACAATGACACTCACCTAAGTTGCTAATCTTCATTCTGAATTCTACACTTCAAAAAAATTTCCAGCACGCAATTTTAAACTCATGTCATTAACTAGACAATTTGGAAGTGTCAATAAACGAGTACATAAAAATACGAAGATGAATTTTTCACTGTTATCAAACTGGAATTTAGACATTCAATAGAATTTTCGGATTCACAAACTTTTCCGTTTCATTTCCTTCTGAATTTACAAAGCACTTCAACAGTTATTTTGGGCTGTGTTTCTTAGCTTGCAGTAAAAAAATGGGGAAATAAGAGATTATCTGCCTTGTCATTTATACGCATGTTAAATTACGCTGTCATCAAAGTAACGACGCCAGCATTACGAAACACGCACAGATAGCATAACTTACCAATCCAGCACGTTGCTAATAGAGACACTGTTTTAGAGAATGCAGTCCTATGCATCAAGCCCTTATACATGATTTGTAACAGACACATAGTTGCAGAAAACTTCACTGTTTTTGCGGCGTGCACACCAGTTCTCCTAATCTCGCCACGCAGCACACTACGCCACCTGCCCAACGACATCCGGCCAGCAGTGAAGGACGCCGAGTGTATGTATTTCATTCTAAACGCATCGCGGAGATGATACAGGCATTCATAATACCGACGCAGAGATCATAACCTACTTCCTCATAATGCGAAATACTTCCAACAGATGGCAGCACCTTCCACCTTTGCATCTAATATTCATTCGTTTCGTAGTCCTTCCCTCTTCTACCTAGTTGTTCATAGTAGGTGTAGAGGGTTTTTATTTTCACTTGATCACACCCAGACACACACCACAGTCGGTAGGACTCATCTGGAGGAGGGATTGGCCCGTCGCAGAGACCTCTACCTGATAACACAAACACTGTACAAGAGACAAACATCCATGCCCCCCGGTGGGATTGGAACCCACGATCCCAGCAAGCGCTCGGCCGCAGACTTACGCCTTAGACTGCGCGGCCAGCGGGATCGGCTAATATTGATTCGTATGCACTACAGATATCCATTTCGCCTTTCATTGTCCTGTGTTTAATTAAACACCATGCCATAAAGGCATCTGTTGGAGTGGACGCTTTTCTCCACACTGTGTAAGGAGGCTCTCTCGGGGGGGGGGGGCCAGGCGACAAAGCTGCCGGGACGTTAAGCAGACCATTCTCCTCCACCTATTGCCGAGGATAAGAATGAGTGGAGCTATACCAATACTTCCCATGTATGTCTTCATGGCGCGGACGGGGGCAACTTTGCCTTTACCTTCATCTTTACCAGTCCTTAGCCATGCAGTCTTAACCTCGACACCAATGAAAGTGAGTGGTCAGCTTCAGGCCCGGGACGCTTTACCTAATAGCGAAGAGACGCCGGCACCTATTGGGCAGGATGCTGACTGGGCCCCACAGCCGGTCTGCATAGTATGGAGAACAGAAAAATCTCCTGCCTATGCCGCGAATCGAACCACATTTGCTAGGATGTTCCTGCCTGCAGCTCAGCCACTATACAGTCTAATATATCCAGATCGGTGTAACTCATTTCATCCGTTTTATATCCTCGGGTGGGTAGTGTTTTCTTTTTGTATTTGTTGCGTATATAATTATGGTTTATTAAAGAACTCATATAGCCTCGAAGTAACGAAAGAAAACGATGTGGACGGAAACTGTATAGACTAATTGTAGGTAGTATCCCGGCGTTCTCCTGGAGGAACTGCGGGAAGTTATAAGATAACTGTATGGATTGCCAATCTCGGATATTTCTTGTTATAACCCCACTCCTGTTTTGGCTACAAAAGATTGTAATGGCATTGAAATAAGTGTCTGTAATTATGGCACCTAACCTAACCTAACTTGTAGTGGGGTTATAACTGGAAAGGTCCGAGGTCTCTGTGTCAAAAATCGAACCCAGGACTTCTGTAATACGAAGCAGAGTGCTAAGCTCTAGCCGGCTACTCTGGCGTTCATAAGCCTGATAAAGATGTTCGTTGTTTTCTTCAGTATCTACACGTGAATACTAGGATAGCATCCTGCATTCGCTCCACTTCTCCATTTATAAACCTTATGATTATCATAACCTCTGCAGTTTATAAAAGACGCTAAACCGTACACAACCCAAGTGGTAAGTAAAAGACACTACCGTATAAGGGCACTGCCCTTATCAGCTGCTTTGAGGTTATGTAAGACAGTGACTTTAGAGCGTTTTATTTTACTGATTCATCCGTGGTAATGCAAAGAATGGCATAAAGTACAAAGAATCTCTCAGCTCATTACCAAATTCAACTCAAAGAAGAAAACCCGGGCCGGATGGGTATTATAAACTTATTGCAAAACACTGGACAAACTCTCCATTTTCGTGGTATTGAATTAACATAAGTCAAGTCATGCACTATAGTTACTGAGATGCAGCTTCAACGTTTACAAACCTTTATTTGTCATACTTCAACTTCATACAAACTCGTTCTTCCCTCAGCTGTTATTTCCACACAACAAACAGCTGATTATACTTGAAGCAACACCGTCAGATGGCAGCACTGACCGCGACACGGAATAGCTGCATCTGTATTCTTTGCCTGGAATCGATTCGGAGGTACTATCACATTCATCGTGTTCTTCACGACAGCCCGTAACTTTGGCCTTGGTTTCCCTCTGCAACTGCTTGTAACCAATTAATCTCCTGCTGACGATACCAAGTGGAGAGGCTAAAAATCGGTCGTTTGACCAGTGCCATAAGATTTCTACCAAGCTTCACCATTTAATTCCTCACTCTTAACCATAACATTACACTCCTCGGTTATAACAACACTAATTTATAAAGACACAAACTATTCAGTCCCGTTCATGACGTTATAACTGAGTTCGATTGCATTTCTTTCTTTATATTGCACGTTTTCTGCAGACGGTAGGTCTTAAAAGAGTCTATTATTTGTCTCTCGTAATGCGTACGGTATATTCCAAGCGGGGCTGTTCTAAATCAACGTTAGGTATGTGCGAGGTCTGAGGTTATCTAATCTGTGCCCGTTGACGTCACGTCTGCTGGCATGATGCACGAGGAACCTTCTGCCCGCTAAACTTTCCTGCCAAACGTCGGTTAAGTTCCTACCAGACTACAAGATGTCATATTCCAGAAGTTTATAACTGTCAACGTTTGACCTGCATTAACAGATTGCATTTAATACTAGGGTCCGGTTTCTTCGATTAATGTGTTCTTTTTCATTTTGGTGTTCGCTCTGTAATTTTCGCTTGTTGGAAAGCAATTCTACGTTGCTCTTCCCTCTATAATCAATTGACCAGACACATACTCCATTACAAGCTCGTTTCCATAGGCGTAACTTGGCTAAAAAAAACTCAGGGCGGGGTGGGGGGAGGGGACAAAATCGACCATGGGTGTTACAAACTCAGCAGTTTGCGTTCTGCTGCCCGTAAAAAGCGATTTTATCAATTTTCTCATTTTTTTTGTCTTTTTGAAAATATTTACGTATTTTATTGGCCTCTCTTCAACTCAGCGGCCCAAAAGAACTATTCTTAGGTAGAAGAAATATTGTGGGGTAATTCCCCCCCTTGACCCCTCTCAAGTTTCGCCTATGCTCGTTCCCATTTATTGCAACTTTATAAAAGGATGCAGAACATAGCGCAACAAACCTAATAAGAAGTGCAATAAAA
Organism: Coptotermes formosanus; assembly: GCA_013340265.1. Taxonomy (NCBI): domain Eukaryota; kingdom Metazoa; phylum Arthropoda; class Insecta; order Blattodea; family Rhinotermitidae; genus Coptotermes; species Coptotermes formosanus. The sequence continues at coordinate 1,239,095 of BLKM01000769.1, read as the reverse complement.
ACAACATTTCAAGACAAATACGACATTAATACAAATTCAACTTTAAAAAATGTTCTTGGAAAAAGTTTGTATAAAACATACACATAAAAATTGGGCAAAGAACATTATCCCAGTTCACCACCAAAGTGGCTTCAGATACTGGTACAAGAGCGATAGTATGAACAGTCTGTGTACTCGCCACTATTATTTCGGTTGTTGTCAATAGTTTACAGTTTTCTGAATCACTTGGTTTCTGAGACTGCATCTATTTGTGTTACCATGCCTAATGATAACAACGGACAAGCGTCCATTTTCGAAAATATTATACCATAGCCAATATTGCCATAAAAACAATAAGTCTTACATATTTGGAGTGTGTGTCTGTAACCTTATTTATCCAGCAATAACGCGCATGCGCAGTAGTATATTTTCATATCTGGTCTGTCTGGCTCTGCCATATTTTTCGACATTATCTCATAAATGGCACGATTTTTGGGAAAATTTTATTGAGCATAAAATGTGTGTTTTGATCTTCTCTACAACACTTTTTGAAACGTTTCTCATTCTAAGAATTGAGCGAGATATTATCACACATGTACACAGATCTTCATGTAAAGTACCCGTTATGCTTTTCAGATTTTAATGAAACTTGAATTTTCTCGACATGTTTTCGAAAAATACTCAAATTTCAAATTTCATAAAAATCCATTCAGTAGAAGCCTCATTCTTCCATGCGAACGGACACACAGACATGACGAAGCTAGTAGCTGTTTTTGTAATTTTGCGAACGCACCTGAAAACGGGCAAAATTTAAATAGAAAAATTTATTCATTAAACAAGACGGTGCTCTCAATGGTTTAAATGAGAACTTCAAAGAAATCGCAAAAACACACGGAAGCCCCGCTTCTTATCAAGTGTCTTTATTTTAGGTCATTTGGCCTTCCTCAAGATATCATGGAAAATATCTTAAAATAGACCACGAACACACCGACGCCCACTCCAATTCAATACTTACAGTCACCATGCCAACCGAAACTTTCCACTTAGCAGAAAATTCCCTTAGCATCAGTCAAGTACCAAACCGTCAATCCATCAGTCAGGTCTCCGGCTGTGTGGTGAGCAAGCTGCTTGCTTCGTCAGCCTTGACGCCATTTTGCTCTGCAGGTGCTGGGTCCTTTCGGGCAGCTTATTGGCAGGGCGACTTGCGTAGTGATCCTTTCGGAAGACTTGCTGATAAAGAAAAGTCAAACATAGTGGTGGTTTTTAAAAAATTAAGAATAAATGAAAATTGACTAGCAATATAATTGTCTGTTCAGACGAATGACAAATTTGCATCGGAAATCTCAGAATATTCTCAACAGCAGAATAAAATTAAAATTTAAAATAAACCGAATTCATTTCGGGCTTAATGTCAGTTCAGTAATCAGACTCGAGGCATATTCGTTAATTTAATATATAATGTGTTTTAATATGTTCATCTTTCACTTTTTACAGAGAAAAAAGGAATCAAAAACACTTATTTATTGTTTAATATTTCGTAAATGATATATTGGCGAATACGAATTTACAAAAAGCTTGATTATTGAAGAAGTGTATACTTTCATAACAGGTAAAGCAGTCCCATTATAGGCCTGGACAGGCCCCGAGGTTTCCAGGCGGTTGAGGTTCCCAGATTTCAAGACAATCGCCAATGAAGGTGGTAAGGTTGTTAGTCCTACGCACCTGCCGCCTTTACCTTCCCAGGAAATATTCCTGGTACTCATTCAAGTTAGAAGCTGTGTCGACCCCAGGGCCATAGTGCGGCCGGAAGGATTATGTCAATAAAAAATTCCAATGGAACCATCGGGAATTGAACCCGTGACCATATTTACATAACAAGGTAATTAATTTTCACTATGCTATGCTGTTTCTTCACTGAATACAATTATTTGACTATTTAAAAATAACTTTTTCCTTAATCACCGACAAAATATTAGTAAAAGTAAAAGAAAAATCTTTTCTTCGTCTTAATTAAACATTACACCATGAAGACGTCTAGCGGAGGTGAAGCGCCACGCATTCTTGAACTCAGCATTATAGAAGATGGTGTGTCAGCTTCACGCTTCAGCCTTTTTCACTCCAGGGAACGAGCCCGCACTAAGCCCTTTTAGCAATCTGGAGGTGGTGGTGTCAAGGAGCGACCTTCAGTTCTCTAAGCACACACACTCAGTTTACGTCTAGTTACACACATCTGCCGACTTCACTTTTCAAGCTGCTAATAGTTAAAGCAAGTCACAACGCTATGTGCTTTTACAAAAGGAATTAGTCATGTATAGGAATACAACATTTTGGCAGTAGAAAGTATGCTTAAGTCGATATTTCCCGCTTTGACACAGAATACTAGCTCCCCTTACTTAACCAGTTTATCTTTAGGTACTTCTCCAGACATTTTCCCCTCGCTGATGTTAGTTATTGTTGACAAAGTGTGTTTAAAAAATTTCGGTTTAAAATTTTAAATTTTTTATGCTATTATACTTTAAGGATGCGGATTCCAGTGGCCGCGCGGCCTAACGTTTAGGTCTGCTGCTGTTTCTTTGCTGGGACTGATGTTTCGAATCCTGCCAGGGGCATTGATGTCTGTCTGGTGTAAGTGTTGTTTGTTGTCACGTAGAGATCTCTGCGTCGGGCTGGTCACTCGTCCAGAGGAGCCTTACGGTGTGTGTGTGTGTATCATTGAGTGTGATCAGATGCAACAATAATCCTCTACACCTACAATTATTAGGAAGAAAGACGTCAGACTAATAAAGAAATGAAGGCAATTTAAGGATCTGGACTCTTCTTGCGAGAAATGGAGGAATTGCTACATAGAGCCAAGGAGGAGAGGAACACATATCTTGAAGCTTTCGCTGCGACAAAATTCAATAAAATCCTTTCGGACAGACAGCCGCGTCAAAGTGTAGAATTCTTCCAAAGTTTCAGGGACTGACTCTGTTCCAATCTTCAGGGTGCTACTGTAGATGGGGATCAGCCAGAGAGCATTTTATTGAGGAGAAGGACATGCTACATAAATAAAAAGAAGGATGGTTAACTGAATTGTTTACATCTTGAGTAGGAACTGCCTTCTGAAACACGTTATTGAAGGAAAGATAGAAGAAAGGATAGAAGTGACGGGAAGACAAGGAAGAAGACGTAAACAGCTACTGGATATTTAACATTGTTAATTCCGTGCATTGTTCTGTCATCAATCACTGTATCACGTACCAAATAAATGCACTGTATACAGTAAATGAATAAGACCCATTGGTCCTGCCAGCAGTAGAAAAGACTTTGGTGCACCCCCTGAGGATGAGGTTGAAACGTCGAAACATGTCGGAGTAATATGAAACGAAATCATAATAAATGTAATACAGTGCATTTTGTTGGTACTTGGTACAGTGATTGATGGACACTGGACTGCCTTAAGGAAAAGAGGGGTTACTGGAAATTGAAAGAGGAAGCAGTAGATCGCACTGTGTGGAGAACTCGGTTTGGCAGAAGATATGGACCTGTCGTAAGACAGACTACAGAATGAATGAATACCTTACCTTTCAATGCACTGTCGTAGCCTATGTTTGTGCTTGTCGAGGCGCTTGGGCACTATGCCGACTGCCATCATGACCAGCCCCATGAAGACGAACCCAGCGATATGCACGGCCCTACGACAGGCACCAGTGACAAAAGTCGTATGCGGAGGACGTCCGAAGGTAACAATGTTACAAGCTCTTCAAACCAGAAAACTGGGAACATGAGTGTAGGCACGTCCCGAAATGCGCTGCAATGAGATAGAAATTATTTGCTGGTGTAGCCAAAGGTTAGGTACAAAATGCCGCCTGCATATTCATGGTCAGATTAGCCCATTCTGATCACTTAATTACATCTAATGATTTTTGCAGCACTTTAACTGGTTTTTACGTGATACTTAGTCACTAATATATGTTCACCCATAATTACAGGCACAACTCAAGAACCACGTTACAGTTCAAAAACGGCTACTCATAGACTGATGAAACTTGGTCACACGTTAGTCAAAGTTTGATGCTAAATATTTCAAATTTTTCGCGGTAGGTGGTGCTCGTATTACGTTTACGATAAGGACTGACGTAAAACTGCTTGTAGGCGAGGAACCAGAACAAAAACTTTCAACAGAAATAAGGGCTCGTATGGCCTAAAATAGAGAAAAGATATTGATATATAACATAGTCACTTTATGTCTATTACGAATGGCGGGCATTTTAATCTTACGTATACGGAGTTGTGTTATTTTCTTTTTGTTTGAGAACGAAGAAATACTGGTGAATTGTAATGCAGGGCACGTATTTAAAAAATTCACAAAAAGTAAACATTATTGAAGTTAAATAGGGAGTTTATATAAATAGTGATAACAATGAATGTATTTACCTGATGTCTTTGTGAGGCTGTAGCAATAAGTTCATTTGTAAGCGGGCGTGGATACACACAGGAATTCCTGTCTTCTGTAAAACAGCATGACGTCATGTCACCTGTGGTGTATGGCACAAATTCAGATTGAAAGACTGAGGCACAGAGGAATGAAGGAAACATCTAAGTGACGTTAAATGTATGAGACTGCTCCTAAAAATTTTCCTACCATCCACGGCTCCCTACATCATGTTTTCGCCTGCAAAGGGAAAGAAAACTGGGTTTTAAAATTTTGTCTGTAGATATACACAGGAATTTCATCAATGATGTTTTTTGACAGCAGCATTTTGTAGATTTTGGAAAACCATAAAACTCGAAATTCCTTGCCTGAAGAAATTAAGAGCAGATCATTCGATGCAGAATCTTTTGTCTTCCAGTTTGCTGTCCAAAAATATAAAGATTAAGGTATAGAGAACTACAATTGTGTCTATTCTTTTATGTGGGTGTGGAACTTGGCCTGTCACACTGAAGGAGGAACAAAGGTTGAGGGTGTTCGAGAATAGAGTGCTGAGGCGGATATTTGGGCCTAAAAGAGACGAGGTGACAGGGGAGTGGAGAAGACTACATGACGAGGAATTTCATGATCTGTCCTCATCACCAAATATTATTCGGGTAATCAAATCGAGAAAAATCAGGTGCCCGGGCGTGTAGCACGCATGGGGAAAGGAGAAGTGCATACAGGATTTTGGTAGGGGGACCTGAGGGAAGAAACCACTTGGAAGACCCAGGCATAGATGGAAGATAATATTAAAATTCATCTTCAAGAAATGGGATGGGGCCATGGACTGGATTGAGCTGGCTCAGGATATGGACAGGTGGCGCGCTCTTGTAAATGCGGTAATGAACCTTCGGGTTCCATAAAATGTGGGAAATCTTTTAACTAGCTGAGGACCTGTTATGTTCTCAAGAAGGGCTCTGCTCCCTTAAGTTGGTCAGTCAGTCATTCAGTAAGTCAGTCAGTAAGTCAGTCAGCCAGTCAGCCAATTAGTTAGTTAGTTAGTTAGTTAGTTAGTTAGCGTGTTGTAGAATGAACCCCCCCCCCAAATCACCAGGTTACACACACGGGTTCATTCCCTTCTAAGAATTTGTTAAGTACAGAGACTGTTTCTATCCTCTGCCGAAGCCACTAGAGTAGCTAAAAATAGGGATCACAGAGACCTTGAAAAAACCGGCCACGATATTCTCCAAAATGTGTGACAGGATATTAAAGATCGGATCCCCTTGGGCCGCTCGGGACACTGGCTTTCAACTTGAAGGTTACCGCTTTTCCTACACTTTTTGGATTTATCTCTCACATGGTTGGTATCAAACCTGTACCGGGTGATGCGAGGTTAAAATCTTGACGATATGTAATACATTTGTGTCAAACACGAGGCGGTTTATCAATGACTGAGAATGTGTGTGCTGATCTCTCACAGATGACGCAGTTACTCTTGATGTCTGATAGACGGAGTCAAATGTCAGACGGTTTCGACATTTCAATCATATCACTTATAACAAGAGATTTCCCGCTACAATCAAAGGCATTTTCCCCGCAGTACGTAATAATAAAAATTTCCTTATTCCAAAATTAGAGAAGTGTTTGGTTAGTCAGATGAATTCGTCAACTTAAACACTAAGTATATGTTAACGGGTAATGGTAAGGGCTACGGCTCATTTCAGGTGGGGGGTCATAGGTGAGTATGTAAGGATAGTGGAAATGAAAATGAACTGAAGGAAGTCGACTAAAACCCTGCTCCAATCTTAATTCCTTCTTGACCGATATCGTATGAAACCAAAACGGATAGGGGCCGCGGTGACGCAGTTGGTTGAGGCACTGCGCTACAAACCGGCAGGTCGCGGGTTCGATTCCCGATTGTGTCAGTGGAATTTTTCATTGGCATAATCCTGTCGGTCGCACTATGGCCCTGGGGTCGACTAACGGAAATGAGTACCAGGAATATTTCCTGGGGGGTAAACGCGGCCGGTGCGTAGGGCTGACAACCTTACCACCTTCATGTGCCGACTGTCTAGAAATCTGGGAGCCTCGACCTCCTGGAACCCTGTGGGCCTGTCCAGGCCTGTAATGGGACTGCTTTACCTCTTTTACCAAAACGGATATTATGTAAGGCACCAGCACGTACCTAGCTCTCTGGGGGTACCGTAAGGCATTTCCAAAGCTTTGTGTTTTAAAAAATGGGACAAATTACATCAATGACTCACATTTGCCAGAAAATAACCACAGTCCGTATTAAACGCCGTCTCAGACTATTCTTTTGAATAGCTTCCCCCACAATCAGAGGGTCATCTTTCCCTTTGACCTCCATTTCGAACTATGTTCGCCAAACGAAATGCTGCCTTACATGCTGCCATTCACCAGTGTAAAGCATTATATGATCCACATGAACATGCTGGGTTTTATTACTCTATCAAGCGCTCAGCCAAGTTTGAATACTTCACTAAGCACTTAGTCATGTAAGACGAGATTAAGTGAGATCAGCACGCTCACCTCAGTGAGATTATACAGGCCAGGTTAGTGAGGTCTCTAAGGTGTGGGCCAGCTCACGTCACTGAAAACACTGAAGTCATGTCAAGTCTATGTGATCAGACAAGTCGTTTCAGTGTCCTGTGAGATCAGGCAAGTCATGTTAGAGAAAACCATCGGGTCATATTAGGTCATTGAAATTGTCCATGTATGGTCAGCAATCTCAGGTCAGTTAAGATTTTGTCAGTGCATTCAGCAGTGTAAGGCCAGCGAAATCCTAGAGGTCGGTCGCAAAGAAATGCCAGAATAAGCCACTGAATTATGCAGGTCCAATAAATCATGTCAGTCAACTCAAATTAGTGACGTTAATTTGGCAAAGTCTGAGCGAATATTCAAGTTGGACCACACAGCCAGCTTCCCGCTCACCGGTTCCAAAGCCATGTCACATCGATGACTATTCGGATCAGGTTCCAATCCCTTCAGTTGCGTTAAATAATACGGATCCGCGCTGTAAAAAGTGCGGGTATGAAATAAAGGCTGGTATCCCGTTTAAATATTTAGAGACTTTGACGACACCTGTAGGCAGACACTGACCTGCACAATGGCACTTGGTAACAGGGTCCGTGGTACCAATATCTACAACAGATTTGCTGACCAAGTGTCTATATGCAGGGATACCTCTCACTTTTGTTTCTTCCGAGAACTCCAGCTTCACAGACCTGCAAATGTCTCAAACAAAGAATGCCACGGACTCTTCCTTTGATTTCACAGGAGGAAGAAGGTCCCCTCTAGACCCTGTAACTTCACTGCATTGACCCTCAAAAGTGTCAGATTTGATTTTGTAATTCCAGCTACAAACAATTCCTAGGTTGTTCATACCCTTCACACCAGTCTCTGCGTTGAAGACACCGTCGAAAGCAGCTGACCCGTTTCTGTTTAGGAACCAGGCTACTTTGTCTCCTTTAAACTTCATACCAAAGAATGAGGGCGCTGTATGGGCTATCTTGAGTACAGTGTCGCTATAGCCATCAAAGAGCAACTCGCGGACTCTCGTTCGGACCCAGAGCTTCTGACCTGGCATGCTGATGAAAGTAGACAGGGTGTAAGTCGATAAAAAGCCCCAGAATCTAGAGGCGAAGCTGCTAGCCTGAAAGAGGGAAAGTAGTGCCAGTTAACACACTCGTAAATGTAGTATAGTGGACTTAATATTTATCTATTTATCTGTATATCTATTTATTATCATTTCAGGTTATGTAGCACGGGCAGGTGGCATTACTGATGAGTCGTCCTACACCAGGATTTTGAAAGAAGTGATAGTGGTATATTGGAAGTGTCGGAAGTACAGTCGAACCCGGTTATGACGATATCGGTTAATGAGACATCTCGCCTATAGGACTCCTCTGAACGAGTGATCAGCCCATCGCAGAGGCCGCTACCTGCACGACACACAACAAACACAACGGACGGACATCCATGACCTCAGCGGGATTCAAACCCGTGATCCCAGCAATCGAGCTGCCGCAGAACTACGCCTTAGCTCGCATGGCTACCAGGATCGACTATCATCATCATCATCATCATCATCATCATCATCATCATCTACTTTATGCAGGGTATTCACACTTACATGCCTGAAACAAACCATATTTCTAGGGTAGACAATGTCGCAGCTATTCTGCACGTACTGTTAATGGTGCATATAACGCTGTCTTCAATATTAAACTCTTTTGTGCTTCTACATTAGCACTTTCCGCAGTGTGTGTGCTGTGCCCAATATAGCTGTTTTCTGTAGTTCCTTGATATCGTGCTTTCCTGATATGCTGCTGAAGTATTTTCTGCAAGATTTTGAAATGTTTCCAGTTGCTCCTATTATTACTGGCTTCACCTTTGTTTTTACATTCCACATGCGCTGTATTTCTGTTATAAGGTCTTTATATTTTAGAATCTTGTCGGCTTCTTTCTTTACCACATAAATGCGGACATGATTCATAGGACTTGGGACGAAATCGCTTACAGATGGGACACCTGCCGCGTGACACGAGGAAACCACATTGAACACCTGTGAATATCTTCAGATAGAACTTAAACATATCCTGCAGTTTGTGATATATATATCATAACACTGCAAGTTTCATAATTTCTGTGTTATTACACCATAATTTTGTATAACTAATTTAGGAAAGCTGTGTATATTTCCTCCCCTGAAATTTTTGATTTCCACGGAGTGCTCACAAAAAAAAACTTAGAGACGTACCGGCTACAGATGTGGCCCAGAATAGTAAGATTTGTGTAACAGTAAAGAAAAATACAAACACAGACCCTTAATACCCCATACTTACTGGTTTCGAAGAGTGAAACATTACATACACTGTTGGTCAGATAATTCATGTAAAAATACACGGTCATAATTAAGAGCGCTGGCAGTGTATTTTGGAAGCTGGTACAAGTTACCTCTATGCAAAGTGACCAGATTTTTTAAATTATTAATGTACGACATGACGGTAACGTAGTTACCGTGTAATTAAAATGTTTAAACAACAAAAAACAATTAAGTAGAGGAAAAATAAATTTCTTTAAATAAAGACGGCTACTTATTTCAGCTGTGTTCAAGCAAACAACAGGCTGCTGTACGTTAAACTGAGAGGCAGTATAAAACACATAAATTTGACATACGATAAAATGAAGTGGCAGCTGCACTTCTTACAATTTCATATTTGTGACATATATCGAAATCTATATCCATTGTTGTACATTTTCCGTGCAGTTGTTATTATATAAATTTATTAATGAAACAAACTACTGCACAACATGGGCGGCCTCAATTATTTGGCCATCTTCAGGGAGAATGTTACGAGAAAAAATATTCTGCCTGAAGATGGCCGAATAATTTAAGTCGAAACATGTTGGAGATTATATAAATATAGTTGTGCAGTAGTTAGCTTCAGTAATGAATTTATATATATATCTACATTTATTAAGACGATGGACTAAAGCAGCTATATAAATTTTTGTTAAAAACTGCCAAATTAGTTGAACATAAAGTAGGCAATGTGTAATTGCAACAGGAAGAGCACACACACTAATTTATATTATGGGTTAATTCTGTACATGTTTACTACCTCTTAGTATTATATAGCCTGATGATGGCTGTGACATAGCCGAAACATGTAGCTATGTTTTCCTGAAGAATGCGGTATATATGATTTACTTTCTACGGAATTTGTTGCTGTTATTAACATTATTGTTGCTTCTTCATGTGTAATAAAGGCAAAGAGATAAGTAACATAAAGGTCAAATTCTTAATTAAACTGTACAAAATGTGGTTTTGTTTTTGTAGGTATTTGCTTTTAGATTTAGTATATTATTGAATGTAAAATTTCCAAGGTCGTGCAAATGCGTCTCATCGCACCTTGCTGCCGCCAGCTGTGGTCATGAGCAACACTTGTTGCTTTATACTTCATTATATTTACACAATTATATGGGATTCCAGGAGGTTGGGGCTCCCAGATTTCTAGAGAGTCGGCACATGAAGGTGGTAAGGTTGGCAGCCTACGCACCGGCCGCCTTTACCCCAGGAAATATCCCTGGTACTCATTTCAGTTAGAAGCTCTGTCGACCCCAGGGCCACAGTGCGGCCGGAAGGATTATGTCAATGAAAAATTGCAATGACACCATCGGGAATCGAACCCGCGACATTCCTGTTTGTAGCGCAGTGCCTCAATAAACTGCGCCACCGCGGGGGTTACGTAAGGCAGACTGAAACTACCTTGTGATATAACAATCAATGCAAGAGACTTCGTGCTGTTCCGTCACGTTCTTACTCAGTTACCGACTTTTTTTTGCAATTTACGTGATAAATAATGACGGAATGTTAGAACGTGCCAGCATAACATGTGGTATCAGAAAGGCGTCCCTTCTCCAAAATATTCAGCCTGGTTCTGAAGTCCACAAGCCTTCTGTTGAATGGAAGCGAGAAACTCTTCCCTAGGGATAAGCTAGCCGAAGCGTAAATAATTATAAGTTAATTTCATACACTACATGGATTACAAAAATACGTGGAGTTATGCCTCCATCCCCATTAGTTATTCCTTCTTATAATAACGCCTGAGGAAGTTGATTCTCGCCGATGCCAGTGGCCGTGCGGTCTAAGGCTTAAGTCTGTGGCCGAGCGCTTGCTGGGATCGTGGGTTCGAATCCCACCGGGGGCGTGGATGTTTGTCTCTTGTGAGTGTTTGAGTTGTCAGGTAGAGGTCTCTGCGACGGGCCGATTCCTCGTCCAGAGGAGTCCTACCGACTGTGGTGTGTGTCTGAGTGTTATCAAGTGGAAATAAACAATCTCGACACCTACCATGACTAGGTAGAATAGGGAAGGACTACGAAAACGGAAAAGTTGATTCTCGTAATCCGAAATCCTTTTTGTTTCATCAGCTGAAGGACGGCGCTGCTAATGAAGACGGCACCGCGGTCGCCAATCAAACCTCTGGGTTTGGGGCAAAAAATATGGGCAAAATTTTCATTGTAAATTGTACAAGACGACAGACACTGCATCCATTTTCGCAACTCATTAAGGCTCGCTCAACTTTTTTAAAGAACTCCTACACCAGATTTCGTGAAAATCCGACAAGCGATTTAGTCCCTCCTATTAGGTCACGAACAGACTGACATAATCTCCACATAAGGCGTTCTCCTTACTTAATAAATGATGCCTAAAACTTTTTTAAAATTGTCCATACCCTGAACGCATGAATCTAATTTGTAGTATGAAGACCAGCTCCTCAGGGGAATCTGTATAGAACACTTGAAACTACCGAAATTGTGTTTTTTGTCAGTACGTTCAAGTGTTCTATATAGGTTCCTCTGAGGATGGTGTAGACCCACAACGAATCATGCTGGGAATTACATAAAACCTGACATATTGTGATTTTTTAGTGTACGAGTTGGTCCAAATAATACAAATTAGATGCCTAAAATTCTTGTAACTCTCCTCACGCAATGTATTTCTATGTTTCATATAATTCTCATAATAAGAATCGATTCTTTTCCTGTACAGAATTAACCGGTTGGTCTCTATAAAGTTACTGCACTGTGTTCTCTGTGAGGTAGGAAATAGAATTTCATCTATATGAATATCACAATTTGAATTAAATCCAGTCTTCAGAGACTTGGTATATACCTGTTGTATTTTGGGTCGTGAGAAGTGAGAAATACACATACTATACTAACGGGGAAACTTGCTGGAAAGTTACCACTTAGCATATCATGGCATATATTGGAGGATAATATTAAACTGTATCAAATAAGTAGGCTATGATCGTGTCAGCTGAATTCGACCAATGAGGATAGGGAAAAATGTGTGGCTATTCTCTACACATCAGTAAGCATCTTTGTTCAGCAAAATTACATAAAGTTTAGTACCCTATGAAGGTCTCTCAAGAAGCAATCTGCTGCGTATACTTTGTTATAAGGTAAAGGTTCACCCTATAACAGGCCCTGAGGGCCCAAGAGGGGGAGAAGAAGTATAGCTCTAACCGTTCGTGAGCCTCGGCACGGGGAGGCGATGGGTTGGCCAACCTCACGCCCCGGCCGCTTTACGCCGGTACCCATTGTGCAGGAGGCTGGGTGGGCCCCAGGTCCGGTCTGGACGGCTGTGGAAAATCTCGCCCCCACCGGAATTTGATTCCCGAACCGTCAAACCCCTAGCGAGTCGCTATACCGACTGAGCTATCCCGGCCCAATATATTTGTTATAAATGTGAAAATAAACGTTAGGTGCTCTACTTGAATGAATATGGTCCCAGATCGACGAATTCTGGAACGTAGTTTTTTTCTAACACTTTCTCAGGGTTTGTCCAGTTGAAAACATAAAAATTCGTGTTGATTGTCGATTTTTTTCCACAACTGGTAGGATAAGGATGTGGGAGACACCGGCATCTCCTGCAGTGAACCAGACATTCTAGAGAAAATTTTCAATAGATGAAACAAGAAAAAAAAATTCACATTCAACAAAATGGAAAATTTTTTCTTTCAAAATATTCTTATAGTTATTCTGCGAAGTTCAAAGGGATGTGCAATACTCAGTTACCCCATAGATAAAAATTTAGTTTAGAACACTGGTGTAACTTATGTTAATTCATAAAAATGCATTACAAATTCGGAGTTAAAAAACAACTTGGTAACAAAGCTGGTATTTCAGTTCCACCGATTTGAAGAATAAGAATTTTGTAGTCTGTATGTCTACTGGTTTCACAAGCCACAAACGCAATGATGGATCATCACATATCAGAATTATATTTTGCTTACTTGCCTAATTAACGATGAAGTCGAAAATGAGACTCGGATTAAAGCTGAGTAGGGTGCCAGTGACAGAAAATACCAAACCGAAATATATGAAGAGAGAAGTCCTGTCCATTATTTACTTGAAGCTGGCCTAGACGGATTACAGCAGTTCACTGTGGAAACACAAACATAAAGAAGTACAGCTTACACTTACACTTAACACAAAACCTTCTCCCAAGTACACATCTGAAACCTTCAAAACTGATCCGCTTTTACTCACATCCCTTACCTAATGAAACCGCCCTGGATTTCCATGTGTTGCTACTGCGTATCTTTAGCTCCGCCCACAGCCCACTCACCACATACATATAGGGAAGCACCGTATTCTTTTGGTTTTTTTTTATTTGGCCAGTGAAGATGGGACCCACAGGGAATTCCGAAACTTCGTCTGTAAGCTGGCTTCGCACATTGTGCAAAAACCCGAAAACCATGAAAAAAGTATATCTTAAAATTCGCGCGGTCTTACAAACTGCTGTGTCTAGCGGAACACTGCAGATGTTATTAAATAAATAAAATGTAAATTCGGACCGAATTGCCTGATATCAAACCTTATACCTCGCATGAAATCGCAAACAAGGAATTCTTATTAATAATACAGATCACTTTGGTGTTCAAAGCATTAGAGCGTACAAGCAGACTGGGCTCAGCCTAATCAAGCCAGTTTTGTTTAACCTAACCAGACAAATTGTGTTTATCGTATCCAAGCAATCTGACTTTTTCTATCCGCGAACACTGTGTTTATACTATCCAAGCAAGCTGTGTTTTTCCTATCCTGAAAAATTCACTTTATCCTAACCAAGAGCAGTGTCTTTGTATTTTTCAGGCAGTAAACATAATCTTCCAAATCAAATAAAAATATTTTGACTCCTGAGAACGATTTTTAGGTATTTAAACCCTTTTGTCTTATGGTTACTATAAATTGTTTGTTTATTTGTTGTATAAGTTAAGATGCTTTAACAGGAACTTTATTCTATGAAATGATAATATGGGTTGTTGTTAGAAAAGAACAAATTTTTAAGCTTTCAGGTTTCATATTCTATCGAAAGATGAGATATAAAAATAATTTATTTCAAGAGAAAGAAATTAATTGGGATATAAAGATAAAAACGGTAGAATAATATTAAAATGTATGTTACAGATATAAGAAATAAAGCGTTTTTGAATACGATCCTTGGGTAATTTGAGGCACAACTGACCGCCCGTTGAAAGCACGGTGAATGCAATATGGTGACGGTGCAAGGCGGTTAGTCATTTCAGTTTGTCCAAACATCCCACCGGCTAAATAACAAACAAACTAACTAACTATCCAGCTAAATAATTAACTAACTAACTAACTAATTCTGACTAAATAAATAGTACATAAATAAATACATTTTTGGTGCACAGTTTTTTCAGAACGGATTACAGCTTTTGAAATAATCAAATATTTCCTTCTTTTCATGAAAGACCAAAGTTCAGTAATGTAATATTAATTTTAATACAAAAACACTAATCACCAACAAAGGCACAAAGAGAGTTTTATCATCAATCGTAACACACTCCTACATGTTTCGACCCTGCTGGGTCATCTTCAGGGAGAACTTTTTGTTATCTTTACACTAAGGTTGCACTTTATAGTTGAGCGAGAGATCACGCCTCCAAAAGCAACGCAGTACACAGTCAACAGCACATTATCACTCAACTATAAAGTGCGACCTTAGTGTAACGATAACAAAAATTCTCCTTGAAGATGACCCAGCAGGGTCGAAACATGTTGGAGTGTGTTACGATTGATGGTAAAACTCTCTTTGTGCATTTGTTGGTGATTAGTGTTTTTGTATAATATAGTGCACGGATATGGAACACATTAAATTAATTTTAATATTACGCTAATTGTGTAACTCAATAGAACAGGGTCTTATTCAGAAGCTAATATTTGCTTACTTACTAAGTACCTCAACGCATTTTCTATACCTCAAGCCTCATTATCGTGTTTAAAATAGCCCGACACTTGTCAGTATCCTGAACCAGAAGAACCTAAGCCACACCATCCCAGCATAATTCTATAAGAACCATTTTAAGAACATACTCTCATCTACCCATACGCCCTCCTTTCCCGAGCAAAATTCTAATTTATTTCTATTATACTTATTATATCCAAAAATATTTTAAATTATCATGTCATGTTATACTCAGTCGCTCCACACATAGAACACTCAATCACCAAACACTAAGATACCAGAGAAGTGTGCAGTAAACCATACATACTACAGGAAAACGAACTCTCTGCGTAAGGACATGCCACAATAAAGAAGATAAACTTTCTTTGTATCCTTGTTTCTGCAGATTAAATATGCACCAGGTTGAAAGAAGAACCGTTTAAGGTAAACGCAAAAATAAAACAAAATTATTACAATCTTAAGATTCAAAAGCATAAATTTTTGAGTAAAACAGGAGTACAAAATACGAAGCTCATCATGATGACATTTGTGTCCCCCTCCTATTAATTCCTCCTTATTTGGCTGAAATATCGCTCTCATCATTCTTTTCTGGAAAACCCACAGCCTATGTTCGTCCCTTAACATTTTAAAGCCTAGCGGTAACTTTACATACCACCAGGTTTAACATTGAAAAATTCTACGTGGTGCCCACATTGCGTTTATGTGTTTTGTACGGATCTCAGAAAAAACAGCAACTTTTGCCTTATAAAACATTAAGAGACTGGTTTTTATAACCGAAGTGGAGAGTGTTCACAGCGCGGTACGCACTGAGTCCTTATATAAAGCAGATAAACTTCGTCTTTACAGGGTTAATCTTTTATTGTGGAAGAGGGATGTCCGAACCGCGGCCCATGGCGACATTTGTGTTTATATTTATACTATAAAAATTACCCAACATTTATGCGGTTATGCACACCACTTATGCGAATTAGAGCACAATATTGGTTGTGGCACTTTAATGAATGAAATTTAAACACCTGTTTTAGAATAATTCGTAGTTGTATTTTCTCTAATTACATAGTGCTACAAGCAAATGGGTCACAGATCCTGCTGTTGTATGGTACATTAATTGAATTAAAATACTTAAAATTGGAAAAATTAATGACAAGCTTTACGACAGAGCTATCAAAATTTTGAATATTAATTTAAGCGAAGAAACTGGTAATTCAATTAGGCAACTTTTGAAAAGTTTACAAAAGTGCAAATTCTAAAGAAATGAAAAAGATCAACTCGGGCATTAAGATGAGTGAAAAATATTCCCCAAACACTCTCCTCTCCTCTCGACCGTCTTCAAATTTGAGTTCCTAATCGGAAGAACAACTCAGAAGTACCTTATTACCCTACAAAATTTTTTATTGCATTTGTAATTGTCTTTGTATTGTAATTGTATTTGTTGTATTCTAATTGTATTTGTTGTATTATAATTTTATTTGTTGTGTGTAGTATGTGTCCTTTATTGTTTTTTAATTTTGTGTGCTGTGTTTTGTTTGAGTGTGGTGTGTTTTTTGTGTGTTGTGTGTTATTGTAGTACCACTGCCACCGGGTACAAACCCATTTGAAGTCAAAATAAATAATAATAATAATAATAATAAAATTTAATAATGAAATATTAGTAAGTATATAAAATATTAACTATTAAAAGTAAAATGTCTAAGCACAGGAGGATCAACCTACAGCAACAAAGATACAGGCCATTCCCACCTTTTTCCGTCTTCTTAAATGCTAGTTCACCCACAACAAAGTAATTAAAAATTTTAAATTCCATATAAAAGTAAAATAAAATTTCGCACAATAACTGCTTCAGGTGAGGCATTCTTTATTAAATTATGACAGGCAAATCTGATTCAAATGGTATAATATTTCGGGCTTTTTATTTTTTCTTCAGCAGACGGAATATATGATACCAGAGATCATGAAATTTATTAAAAGGGCCCTTTTTCTTCACCAGCTTGCGTAGCAACAGCTGCTTAAACGATGTACGGTCATTGTGGTAGCTGCAAATATAATCCAAATTCCACATCACCCCTTCTTCACATAAAGTTTATCCCCTCAGCTTCAATTCAGACTTGTAAATTTGTATTCTTTAATCAAATCAACTTTATTTGTGGCTGTCACATTACATTTTAACGCGTCACAACTACATTTTCACCTACTTTTTCTTCAGGTGTTATTTTATGCATGAAAA
Source organism: Coptotermes formosanus (assembly GCA_013340265.1). Lineage (NCBI taxonomy): Eukaryota > Metazoa > Arthropoda > Insecta > Blattodea > Rhinotermitidae > Coptotermes > Coptotermes formosanus. The sequence continues at coordinate 1,221,698 of BLKM01000769.1, read as the reverse complement.
CAACTGAAGGTGATCCGATTCGGGTATAAAATTACAGTTTAAGGAAACATCATCTGGAGTTATGTCCTTCATGATGGCAGCAGCAAGTTTCTCTGAAATATTAATTTTTTTACTTACCAAACTAATTGTTATCACACCAAAGAAAACACCAATCTTTAAAATTCTAAAAATTTTTTAATTGAAAATTCTGTAAGCATCCATTCCATTGGTCTTGATATGTTACCTGCGGACAGACGGGCCAACACGCACATAAGGAGAAGCAGAACGTTCAGCGCTTTCCTATCCCAGTCAGACCAGCCATCAGCATGAGAAGAGGGAAAAGTTCTACAGTTTTACTTGATCATGCTAAGAGGGCACGTACTCGTCTGTGCAGCAGTGACCGCAACCTACATGCGAAAGGGCCCCATCGCCCCACTAACCCTCACTAATTTCACATATTTTCCCTCCAGTGGCCACATTTATGCTATTCTTATGAGAAACCAGGCCTTTTGGAAGATTCGTTCAGGTTTAAAATTTTGGTTTCAAAAATTTATGGTTCAACCTTTGAACCAAACCATGTGTGACGTACACAGTTTTATTCTGTGGGCATTTTTGCTCCCACAGAAAATTTAACTACGATTTAAAAAATAAAATTTGCATAACACCCTTAACAATTGGTCAACCTACGACAGAAGACGCTTTTCGTTGCCCGACTACTCGCAGAAGTTGAAAGTACCTTTGTCGGATATGTCGCTCTGAAACAGGAATGGGAGATACGAGAGGAGAATAATCAGAAGGGTCTCTCAATAATCAGAAACGCTCTCTGGGTTAAGCGGTGGACAGTAGGAGATATCAGAAGGGGACAGGTCGGATAGTAGGGACTGGGGCAATAGGGACATATTTGCAGTGTCGGCAGTCTGAAAGGCAGGGGTTGACCTTACACAGAGTAACCAATTAAAATCAGTGGCCAGCAGAAGTATAACTGCATCTGACGAGTGTGTTGTTGTGTGTGAGTGCATGCACATGCCATGTAGGTATTTCGATTTATAATGTAAACCGTCAGTGCTGCCAACTGTCTTGTCTTTCACCACACATACCACGTTTTAGCGCCAGTTGACGCAATCCCGTTAACACTCCGACAAGATACTCGTGAGCTCCAAAAATTAGAGCTATCCGAGGACTTTTAGACCTGTGTGAGAGTAAGGCGCGAGGTTAGGTAGAAATCTGTCTCAGAAGCCGTGGGTCCTAACCAGAACCCGCCAGGAATGGCGACAATGGCAACCATGTACTTTGAACACCTGTGTTACGGAGCGTATCGGCGTAAAACTTTATCTCTGGAAAATTTTCTATTATTTATACCGTGCCTCTTGTTCCAACTATTACAAATAAACGAACTCATGCACTGGAAAAATATATGCCTAAGGTATATTAAAAACCCCTACGTCATGGACTTCCAAATTTTTTCGTATAAGCCACAACTGTTATTGTGAACTGGATCGCGGGCCACATGTTTCAAACTCACAGTATTTGGTACACCTGTCCGCCTAAATTGAAAAATTACACATATTACGCATGGAGTTCTAATACAGAACTGCAACATTATTATATTACGCTAACTGCCTTAATAAGAGGAACTATTTTCTTGATAAAAATCTTAAACATAAAAGCATTTCTCTCTTTCTTTTGTCTCTGTGAAGGTCACGCTGTACTTCCAAGTGAATGGGTCGCGTGGATTTATTTTAACCAAAGACAACTGCATTATTGTTTAATTTTAATAATGTATGTATAATTTACAAATGTGGCCGGGGGCCGCATAACACACCCTGGCAGGCCGGGGGTGGGAGACCCATGCCGTACATGTTACAGCACCAAGGTGCAATCTACAGGGGGGCTTTGTTGGTTCTACATTCTTTTGTATCAAAATCTGCCCTGAAGATGGCACCTTGGTGCTGAAACATGTAGGGGTTTTTAATACAGCGTACGAATGTGTTTTATCCAGGGTATGTGTTGGTTTTTTTGTTATGATTGGTCTCTGATATGCACGAAGGCACATACGCTGCTATTATTTGCAATTAGGGTGCTAAGGAAGATATCTGGGCCTAAGAGAAATGAGGTGACAGGGAAAAGGAGAAGACTACACAACGAGGAGCTTTATTATCTGAAATCCTCACCAAACATTATTCGGGTCATCAAATCAAGAAGAATTAGATGGGCAGGGCACTGACACGTACGGGAAATTGGAGAGGTGCGTACAGGTTTTGGACGAGGAGGCCTGAAGGAAAGAGACTACTTGAAAGACCTAGGCATAGATGGAAGAATAATATTAAAATGGATTTTCAAGAAGTGAGATGGGGAGGCATGGACTGGATTGACCTGGCTCAGCACAGGGAGAGGTCCCGGGCGCTTGTGAATGTGGTAATGAACATTTGGGTTCCATAAAATGTAGGAAATTTCTTGAGCAGTTAAGAACCTCTTAGCGTCTTGAGGTCTTTGCTCCACGGAATTATTTACTTTGTTTGTTACAAACAAGCCAAATGTGAGAACACATTAGTATTGACAGAAATGATTAACGTACTTCCACACAACCACAAAATCCCAAAACGTCATCACTTGTCAAAAGGTAACAAAAATACAGACAGGTAATTTGTAGTCATGCAATGGAGTAAGATTCGATAAAACCTGTGGCAAGAAGAGCGATATGAATTCCGATCCCCAGCTACGATTTGAGCCTGCCGTTGTGAGTGGATAACTGTAAGGCCGAGCCAGCTTAATCCAAAAAACAAATCAAGATGCATGTAAAGATTTAAGTCCCAATTTGCCCACCATTTTAACTGGATTTCAGGAATAATCACCTGCACAAAACAGTGAAAGCTAAGTGGTCACTATGTACGTCACCAATGCACGTGTGGGAGTACAAAGTAAACGATCAGCTTCATGCTCCGGCCGCTTTAACTCCGGCGAAAGTACTCATTGTATCTATGGAACAGAAGGATGGATGGGACCAAGAGCCGGTCTGGATTTCTGCAGAAAAGAAAAATCTCTCCCAGCCGGGAAACAAGCCACAATTCTTCAGACGTATAATTTGTATCCTAGTCTCTATAACGACTCAGCTACTCCGATGCATTCTAAAAGGATACCTAAAATACTGAATCGAACGCAATCTTTTGTAATGGTATCGGGCTCTAGTATATACATTATTGTTATTCTTAAAACGCCACGGAATAGCATCGCCAGCTGATTTATCATTTTTTTTCCGACGAGTTAACAAAATTGCGAAAAGCGACTATTAGCGTCGTCATGTCTGTCGGTCTGTCTGTCCGTCCGTCCGTCCGTCCTCATTGAACAACCATGCCACCACGAGCCAGATTTTCATAAAATCTGGTATTTAAATATTTTTTGGAAATCTGTCCAGTAAGTTCAAGTTTGCTCAAAATGTGACAAAAATAACGGGTATTTTACATGATCAACTATACATATTTATAAAAATATCTCGCTAAATTCTTCTTAGAATGAGGAATATGTCAGATGAGACTTGTAGAGAAAAACAAAACACATTTTATGTTCAATAAAACTTTTCGCCCGACAATCGTGCTGTTTATGAGATAATGTGGAAAAAGAAGGTAGATCCGGACAGGCCACAGATAAATAATACGACGCAGGAGAATGTCTTTGCATGCCAGATAAATAAGGCAAGAATACAGACACACACTCATACTATTTAATACTTATTCCTTTTCCATGGCAAAAATGATTAAACGAAAGCACATCAATGCTAAGTTCATACTTTCGTTGCTTGTCGTGTTATTTGCAGTTTCTCCCGACAACCGTACTGCCGCTCGGTCACTTTCATGCTGGTTAAGCGGGCTTGCGCGTTTTTCACGAAGCGGAGCCGCGAGGTTACTTAGAGTCCTTCATTGGTAACGGGGAAGCTTGTCAATGTAGGCTAATCCAGACAAGAAAGGAAGTCTGTTCTAATACCAGTAACCATAATTTTTCCTCCTTAACCCTCTCACACGCCTTAGCTTCCTTTTAACATCTTTTCTGTTTCAAACTTCCTATTTTCACATTCCAACAAAGCAATGGACCCGATTTTCCATCTGTGTTAATGGCACTTAGTTTTCGCACCTGCGGCATTTGGTCTTATGTCTTCTTATTTCTGGGCGCATTCGCAAAATCGCGAAAAGCGGATATGGGCTTCGTCATATCTGTGTCTGTCTCGGCTCTCACTGGATGGATTTTCATGAAATTTTGTATTTAAATACTTTTAGAATATCTTTCGTGAAAATTTTAAGTTTCACTAAAACCTTACAAGAACAACGGGCGCTTTACATGAAAACCTGTATACATTTATGATATTTCGCTGAATTTTTCTTAGAATAAGAAATGTTTCACACAAAAGTTGTAGAGAAAATCAAAACACACATTTTATGTTCAGTAACATTATTCGTGAAGTCGTGCCTTTTATGAAATAATGTGGAAAAATATGGTAGAGCCAGACAGGCCACAGAAGAAAATAAGGCGCATGCGCTTTGCATGCTGGATAACTAAGGCAACAGAAACACTCGGAATATGTAATATTTATTGCCTTTGCACAGCAACTATGACTACGCGAACGCGCCTCGATATTACATTATAGTTCATTGCCAGTCTTGTTGCAACACACTTTCCTAAACGCTTATGGGCCTATCATTGTGTGTACGTGGGTGTGTTTGTATTTCTTTTTCAAATACTGAATCAGTTGACCTACATCAACGAAAATTCCCTCGGTGATCCCATTCAAGGCCACCATTACTACATGAGAAATAACGTAAGGGTTGATACACAAACTTATAAGGTGACAATAACACCAGCGCCATTTAACGTAAAATGCTGAATTTTTGTACAGGTAATAGATAACTGAAGAATATGACATTTCTCTGAAGGTAATCCTTTTGTAGAAGGTACGAAAAGAGAATAAAAATTGAAGTGAAATTTATTTAAGTTCCAGTTCAATACCGACAAAATTTAACCACTGGAGCCAGGAGTACTTAGTTCCTTTGAAGACATAAAAGGCACACACCGTACATACAGCTACATAAGCAATATTGTTCGTAAGTCAACAAATACGAATAAGGAAAGGAGTATAATTACAATATTATAGAGCACCGAATTTAAAGTATGTGCTTAGGTCTATTTAGAAGATGGGGAACTTCTTAACCCTTGTTTCTGCCTCCCTCTCGCCCTCCCGCCAACTTGAAAATTCAACGATATATTTTTTTCAGCCCCAAATCAGAATGGCGTAAGATAATGATGTACGAGTATTGTCCAGCATACCAGGCTCAGACTTTGGTATTCTAGACATGGTGTTAGAATTATTAATATTGGCTACTCTCTGCTTACAAAAATAGGACACTTATTTCTAAAGTATCACTTTTGATACTTGAAACACAAGTGACAGGCGGATAGAACATGCGGTTGTCGGAAAGGATCACGAGGAAAGGAGCAAAGGAGGGTTGGGGGAACTTTGGAGTACTTCAGATATATGAGCACTTATAATAGTGTAAATATAAAGACTATTTTCTTCTGGGATGCAGAAAAATATGTTCTGATAATAATGACCCAAAGTTTCGAAGAAATGTACTGCCTTCGACTTTAGGACAAAAGCGTCTTCTACCCCGAAGATGGAGGCAAAAAGTTCCTCCAGAACGCTGATGGCTTTCATACAAGACCACGCGGTGTCACACCCCAGAAAAGTTCTGACAGTTATTATCTAATACTGATCTTTTTAATACTAAAACCCAAAATTTACGACAATTTGAAGGAGGATATACGTTTTGAACAGCAGCGAAAGAAATAGAACACTGGCAGGAACGAAACCGTAAATATCAATGAGAGTGTAAAATAAGTTTCCCTTACTAGTCCACGACCACGAATTAATGGAAAGTGAGTGCCACGAGTTTGAACAGTACATTAGAAGGAAGAGTTTCGAAATTAGGCCTTGCGAGAAGCAAACGCAACTTGGAAGTATGTGTTGCAGGGCTGATAATTTCGTGGAAACTAACATGTAGAAGTGCAGATAAGGTTTGCTTTCTGCACGAAGGCAAAGTTCAAGGCAATCTGTTGCAAATCGTTGTAGATAAATTAGGTTTTGCCTTCTCTTATCGTCGTGTCTGTCACAAAATGGATTAAGAAACGCGAAATTAAGGTTACAGTAACTGGTTTGCCAGCCATTATTTGACGCCAACACATAGTATTTAGAGGACTGTCAGACTAAGATTGTCACAGAAGTGAAAACATGTAAATGTTAGCATGTCGTCTGGTAGAGACCAACGTTCCGAAGAAACATGGCGCCTACATCTTCAGATACTCCTCCAAAACATTGTTACCCCTCATACCAGCATATGATTTATCATGACCTGGAAGACTGTAATAATATGCCATCTTCTATTCGGTAATCTGTAGGCTCCGGGTTTGATTCTCACACAATGCAGAGGCTTGCCAGTCTCAGGAATGTCCTTGATGTTCTTTGAGGCATACACTGATATAGTACTTCAACGCACACAAAACTTCCACAACCTTCCCAACTCATCACTCACAAAAAAGGAGCCCAAAAGCGTCAGAATTTTTAAAGCAACTGTATTTGCATCTTTTTAAATATAAAGACTGCTAATATTATGAATGATACACAAAGGTACAATACGCATGACATGTTCTTTATTACCAGCTTGATCCTTGGTGTAGGTGGGGCGTGAAAGCCTGTGTTTTCTGTCTGCAAACGAGAACGACATATTGGTGCAGATCCTAGCTTCACACGTAATGAAGGTCCCACAACAACTGCAGTGCTCAGGGACACTATGCGTGGGGTGCTGTCTGTTATAGAATTCTTTTTGCAAGAGTTTCCTGGGTCATATAGGGCTCGCGGGCCTACAGTTGAACAATACTTTCCCGATTATTCTGTTAAAAATATTAGGTAAAAAGTAAAGATAAAATTGTCTGTGAGCAGTCTATGAAAGCCTATGAGGGAGTGGAAGAATAAATACACACATTCTTGATTTCACCACTAGGTGATCAGGTTGAGGCCTCGGTCGCACTGCTTTCTGGGTAAGAACACACCCCCACCCCCCTTTCGAAGCATACAGGAGGTTTGATCGGCTTCCCAGGCTGCTTGGAAGAAAAATCTATTGAATTTGCTGGAAATGGGACAATTACTTTTCTGTCTTCTAGTCCCATAATAGAAATTATACTGAGTAGGCTTATATTAGTAATGACAAACTTTGGTACTAACAAACCCTTTGGTCTGGTTGATACGAGATGGCAGTACAACAGTATTTTGACAGTAAGAAGCCTTTGTTGCCAACACCGTCACTTCCAGATTCCTTTCCGTAGTCTGAGTACAGCGAAGGTTATCTTGACTGACACTTGGTAAAGAGACCAGAATGGCCAACAGACTTTGGCTCGTTAGGGGTAGTAATTCCGCTGGACGGGGAAGAAGTAACAGGTCAAGCAGTTCGTGCAGGACGTCGGTAAATGAGACTTCCTTACGTGGTTGGAGTGTAGCTGCGGAACAGTGGTCAATACAAGACTCGCGTCTCTTTAAAAGGCCTCTACTTTAGTAAAGCGAACCTGACCTTCGCTTTTGAGCCTTGTCAGAACGGAGTGCTTACTTCTGGAGACACCTCTAATTTCTCGTTGCGCTGATCTTGCAAATTGGAAGAATTCTGACTGTTTGAAAGTCTCCTGTTGGGAAAAAAAAAAAAAAAGAAATAACATACCTGAGTTGATGTTAATTACATTTCGTTTGAAACTTCACAAAATTTATCGTAACTTATGTTAAAAACATATACGGAAATAAAGGCTACAGTACTAATGCATAGCCCGATATATCAAAATATGAACACGGTCCTTGATTAAATACTGTCTCATATCTCAATGAAATTAGCTAACAATTCCAGTTTCACGGTTTGATTTTTTCCCAAAACTCATACAAGGTAGGCTAATTAAATGCTGGGGGTCTATAACGCAAAGGAAGTAGTAAACGACTGAGAACCTGTAGATGAATTTGAAAGCGTAATTACTACGCACATAGTTGCAAGACTCAATTTATACTTTATATTACCCAAGCCGTGCATTGTCCTAAGTATAGCATTTCACAAACCACCCACATGCACACCTTGTTATGCACTAAAATGTTCAAACTACAACCCTACATGTTTCGAAGCATTAATTGTTTCATCTTCAGGGTGAGTCACAGTTTCACAAATCACATACGTGACCACACGACTTAGTAACAGTAGTTTAAAACAGGCTAATTATGCTGAGAAACTGTCGATAAAATTTCTTTAATAGGAGGTGCGTTGACATCCGTCGATATATATGCAGTAGTTTGTCGAAGGCGCTGTAATATTATGTGAGGCAGGGTGTGGTACGGCAGGTGGGCAGACGCAGTACGTGCCATGTGCGTGATTTGTGAAAACGTGACTCTCCCTGAAGATGAAACAATTAATGTTTCGAAACATGTAGGGGTGTAGTTTGAACATTTTAGTGCATAATAAAGTGTGTATGTGTTTGGTTTGTGAAATTCTATACTTTAGTTTATCACAGCGCTGTTTCTGAAATTCCGGTCTTCTGGTGTATGGCGTGTCATAGGGTGAGTTTTCGCGAACTTTCGAAGGAAAAGATCCCAGGGTAAAGTTTTTAATTAGTTACAAAATGAAGAGATTACAGGACGGAAATAGAAAATCCGGATATATATATATATATACGCACAAACACACATATTTAACGAAACACAAATATTTAAATATTTGATATAATTATGTAGATTATTTTTAATTTTCTCTTTTCATCTGGTGGTGAGGAGACAACGTGGCGCCGCGGAAGTGCTGCCTCTAGCTGACCTACTGTCCACCCCGTATGACAGAGATATGAAAGAGTATAGGTCATTAGTGGAACCATATTCTCACCTGGAAACTCAAGCACTCGGATAAATGACCGTATCAATGCCAATTTTTCCATTACAAATCCCACATGAACTGGCCTGGGACGTACCTGGGACTCGGTGATAAGGCGCCAAAGGCTATTTGCCTGCACCAAGCTACTGGCTCATTAAGCCCTATGTAGGAACATGGACACACTTTCACGCAATCATCGTGCATTCTGATGTGACTTCAACCTTTTATTTCTGAATTTTTGTATTTAATTAGAAACAACGACTTTCTGTTCCAGATAGATGCTTCCGACTGTATCTAGGAGTACTTGTTTCGGGTTTATGTAATACATACATACATACATACATACATACATACATACACACACACATGACAATTGATACACAGTCTCCCTGTTTTGGTTTTAATTCAGCTGGCGTGGATCATGGCAAGATTTGATTAACCAGTGTCTCTGCCCGCGGAAGACCTTGTCGCCTTTTACTCAAGGAGGACGGGTCTCTCTTCGGTCTAGTGTCTTCGCCCTATTCAATTCGTTGCATTGTGTATTCTGTCTTACGACAGGTCCAAAACCTCTTCCACAGCGAATTCTCCACAGAGATCAATATAGCGCTTCCTCTTTCAAATTCCGGTAACTTCTGTTTTTCTTGAGGTCACCTATTATCTTCTCACGCCTTCTTTGACGTATTCTCCTTCATTCTATCTTTCCTTTTATCGTGCTTTCAATAACATTTCCTAGAAAGGCAGTCTCCACGCAAGATTTGAGCAATCCAGTTAACCTTCCTTCTTTTCATTTTACGTAGGATTTTTTTCTTGACTGTGTGTAATATTTCTTCATTTTTCACACTATCGGTCCAAGGAATCTTCTCCATCCTTCACCAGGATCACATCCCAAAATTTTCAGAGTATTTTTTTAATTACTTTGTCAAGGGTACATATTAAAGCGTGCACTTTTTTAAAGAATTATACTAAATCATATTTCCAGATTTAAACTCATATACAATACATAAAACCTTTGTGTCAGTCCAGGACTTGTAAAGCAGATAACGCCCTATCTTTTTTAGTCTACACGCACACGCACACACACACACACACACACACAGACACACACAAACACACACACACACATACACACACACACACACAGACACACACACAGACACACACAAACACACACACACACATACACACACACACACACAGACAGACACACACACACACAAACACACACACACACACAGACACACACACACACACACACACGTAACGAGAGATGATGTCAGTCAAATGAACAGTCGCAAGATTTACTGCCTAAAATAAAAGAATCATGTTTCCTATGTTGCGTTTCGCAGAGACGACAGAGTTATCCCTTACAGAACGCCCACATCGGCCCTGTAGCCCACAGGGTCTCATACTTAATGGGTACTAGGAGCTCTTTTGCAGGGCTAAAGCGGCAGGGACGGGAGGATAGCTAGTCACCTCCAATTTGTGCCGAGGTTAATAATTTGTAGAGCTATACCTTCACTCACCCGTGAACCTTCGTGTCATCGACAGGGACATCTTTACCTCTACTGTCATCAGGGATGTAACAATGATGACAGTGATTATAATGACATTGAATGTAAAGGTTACAAGGATTACCTTTCTCTCCGACACGCCTGCTTGTGTGCGAGGATTATATACAGCACAGAGCATACCAGTAGCGTGACACCCAACAGCGTGATCCCAGCGAAGCAATAGTATCCTATGACACGTAGCCTGACGACGAAACCGATGGATTTTGCGGCTTCCGGATCGATTGTAAAATGTTTCGCAAACCAAAGTATGGGGACCATGCGAGTTGGCACCGACCGATATAGACTGCAATAGAAAGAGAGTTAGCGGCACAGTGTAATTGAAAGATTATGTGTCGTAGCGACGCAACACACACGTTAAATTGAAACAACAGCTTCCTTTGCGATCTCTCACATGTAAAAATCTGAAACAAAGAGCTCCTTCATTTATCTCTAATACCTAGTAAAGATAGTGACTGTGGAGTTTGCAGCTGACCTTGGCAGAGCTTTGAGCTGGGGAAAGCCGACCATTCTTTGGTCATGACCAGTGACTGATATATTCCAGTTAAAATTACATTGGGATGAAGTACCGTCGCCTTTTGTGCATGTGAGATAATAAAGTTATTTTCTGTAGTGTTCTTTGTGGTTACAGCCGTGCATGTATTTGACTTTAGACTAAAATGTCTAACAAACTGTGATCAGTGGAAAGGAGGTCTTGCAGTGATAGAGATTTATGTTTTTGGCGATATTTATATTTTACCTCGAATAAAGGAAAATGTATCAAATTAAAAAAAAATGTTCCACTTTGAAGATTAGGCCGTATGTCAGATTTAAGACACTCATGGCTGCCAGTATAAAAATTACTGTCTTCTTCAATATGCCAACCTACTTCCACCTTCAGAGAAGACGAAGGTGGTTACCTCGAAACGTCTGGAAAATTTATTCCAGACATCACATGCACAATAGTCATTTCGCAGAAGCGAGTACTTTCATCAGACAGCACGTACTTTTGAAATATTGAACCTTACCTACCAGACTGCACGGTTTCATACGGCACAAGACTACAGTGTGAGTCTTCAGTACCATGTAAATCACAGGCAGGCCTATACATCAATATACGATTCCCAGAAAATTCCATATATTGGAATAAGAAAAGTATAAGGTGGCTTAAATAGTAGGTTATTGTTTGGAAACCTTAAATTTCCACGAACGCTCCCTTAGTATAGAGTTCAACAGGAAAAACCTAAGCTTGATGTATATATAAAGTGTCCTGAAAACTGGCCGGTCATTTTCAGAAGTTGCTTATTTATTTACATTTACTTGACAAGGCTGTCAGTAGCTCAGAGCGCCTACTCATCACAGGATATGATGACACTTTGTGACTAACAAATGATGCGGACTGTACGTGGAAGGAAGCTGTCGTGACAGAATTAGAGACACAATCCCAAAATTTAATTAGTGGTACTGAATAAAAACATGAAAAATTTATCCAAGTAATTCAGGGTCTTGGAAGGTAGTAGGAGTAGGTAAACGTGTTTCAGCGAGCAGTTTAGAGTTTACAGTTTAAGAATTTGTTACGTAGGCGAGAAGGCGCAGAACACACACACAGACGTCCTCTCGCCACGATTCTCACTTCATTTTTTAAAGTACATTATTGGGACAAGAAACTGTTTTGAATAATGTCACTGCGAGTAAGATGCTCAATGTCGTATTACATTCCTTTAAAAAATACAAAAATATCTTACCCAATTTTCGGGTTTGGTTTCAGTAACATGTTGACCTGAAACGGGATCATGGCGTCTAGAGAAATCCCCGTTGTCTGAAACAGAGTGAATTCACGTGACCTTAGCCGTACAAAGTTAAGCAATTACAAATCAAGCAATGTACGTATAGACGTAACATTGAGGCGTGTTCGCCTAACTACTGTTGCCGTGGAAAAGTATTACCTCCTACAAATTCTGGGTGTGTTTCTGTAGCCTTAGTTGTACGGCATGCAAAGCGCATGCGCGATACTATATTGCCATCTGTGGCCTGTCTGGCCGTAACATATTTTTCCACATTTTCTCTTAAACGGTACGAATTTCGGAAAAATGTTATTGAAAATAAAATGCGTGTTTTGATTTTCTTTACAACATTTGTTTGAAACATTTCTCATTCTAAGAAGAACTCAGCGAGATATTATGATAAATGTAAACGAGTCTTCATGTAAAGTAGCCGTTATTCCACTAATGCTATGTCTTTTAAAATTCAGGATCCAAATAATATCAGCAGATACAAATTGCATATCGCTTGTACTTTCTGCAGTGTACAGTGTGAACTTACCGGTTCCACTGTGACATACAAACGATGAATATCTGGATCCGGTTTCATCCCCTTCACTTGATGTCTGTAGTAAGGATCTGCATCCAGGAAGTGGGGGTAGGACACGTAGCTTGGAGAACTAACCATACATTCTGTTACGTTTATGACACCCTGTGGAAGGCAGTCTCCTCCACAGTTGCATCGTGTGGAAGGGTCAGAGGTGCCGTTGTCCATTAGGCTCTTGCTGACGACGTAGCGGTAACCATTTACACCAGTCACTGTCACGTCTTTCAGATATTCCAAGGGAACTGCCCTGAAATAACGCTGAGTCTAAAGCTATGTTCTGCGTGCCAGCCTTCAGCATGCACGCACTTGCGTGCGTTTCTTGTTTTTGTGTGTCCTGCCTGGCATCTTCTGTCCAATAGCTCACCTGTTTCTGCTGCAGAATAGTGCCTTAAAATTTAAGTGCTATAAAGAGACTGAGCACACATAATATACGTAAAATCCGCTATCAGGAAATTCAGACATCAGAGCCACTGGTGTGGTGAATTTGGCGACAAAACTTGCAACGTCCATCACGGGTGCCGCCAGCTTCAGCAACCAGGAAGCAGTGAACAAACAAGCCTGTTCGCTGCTTCCTACCACAGGGAATATTTTACACGACGGCCCGTTACACCCCACGACGAACGACATCCCCACGTATTTTTCAGCGCAAGGCATTCTAACATGCACGTTGAGAACAGACTGGGGGGGGGGGGGGAGCAAAACTGCACCGGATATCCACGTCAAATGTGTTCTAATATTTTTTAAGTACTGTGCTAACTTTTGGCAGCTAATACTTTAAATTACCCACATAAATATTGGCTTTGATTCAATGAGTGTAGGAAATAGAATGGTAGTTACAATCGCTTATTTAAGCTGAAATGCTTCTCTCTATCCTCAAAAATTTATGTCAAATTAAAAGTCATGCTCGATGATACACTGAATTTTTGTACTGGCAATGAAAAAGCCGACGTAACAAAGAGAACAAATAAAGAAAGAAAACGCTGTGTCAAACTGTGTGTGGGTTTATAATTGAAAAAGTAAAAAACAAAAGTGAAACATAACATGATTACTATAATTGTAGTAATAAAACATTAAACACTGTAAGTTATATAGGTTTGCCAAGTACCGTGTCATTAATAAATTCAAGTAAGTTAATTATAGGTAAGTACTGAAAGTCTTTAAAGACATATTTAGGCCCCATAAATAAGAAAGATTCCAGGAAACAAAGTTTGAAACCACACATTCAAATATACCTTACACAGGACGCTGGAGAGCCTCAGGTGATCACCTTCAGTGGTGACGTGTCATGTGTCATAAACACTTCCAGCATGTTGTTGAAAAATGGCTATGCCATGCAAATGGGTGAACAGAGTACGTACAAACAGGAGGCACGTGTTACAGGCGCGTGACCAAACGGGAGGCGTATAAACATGAACTCTTTCGTTTTGACGTAGCAAAAGAATAGAGGCTGCAGTAAAAGAAGGACTGCCAACCCTGAATAATGTTTCATAACTTTTCCGAAATTTTGTCCTTTATATCAATTTCCTCTTCTGACTAGGAAGAGAAAAGATTGCGAACAGAAAACTGTGAAGGAAAGAAAGAAAGAAAAGCGAAGAAAATAAGAAAAACTAATGTGAGAAAGACGTTCGGAAAAATTTAATCGAAAATGAGACAGAAAAAATGATTAACACATTTCAAGCGAAGGATATAAGAAAATAAGAAAGACTGGAGGAAAGAAAATTAAGAAGTAAGGGAAAAGAAGGAAAACAGGTCGATATTTAGAGTAACAAAAGTGACCTATTAATGCAGAGACGTTTCCACTACGTAATGTCAGGCCTCAGAAGCAAATAGAAATTTCCTGTAACTGTGCATGATATCGAAGCGCCCGTGCCGCTAATTACACCAGCCGGCAAATTTTTTTTTCGCTCCCTGTTAAAATTCAGGTTGATTCTTATAGATTTGACACTGGCGAATTCGAATATGACAACCAACTCGTCCTATCACCCACCAATTTTAAGGAAGTTGGGATTAAATTCAAAAAGTACTTTTGCAATAAAAATAAGCTTAAAATATCGGTTTTAAATCACAATACACAGTGTCGAATAATGCACAGTGTCTCTGTATATTGTACCCCAACTACAAATTTGTCATTAAAACACTCACTTCTTCTTCTTTTGCCCCTTATATTCGCCAGTTTATGTCTCCCTTTCAAGACTCCAGCAGCAGAATTTGGCCTCAATTTTCCATTGTAAATCCCTTCCAGTTTGGAAATGTCCAGATGCAAGTGTCGCCACGTTTATCGGAGACGGCTCTCATGTTTTAAAGATAAAATTCAAATGGGAATGCAAAAAACGAAGTTTCAGTGACACGTTACATTCCACAGCAGTGAATGACGAAATTAGCTCCTGCAGAGTGTCACTGTAATTTTCCGCTTTTTCACAGCGTAGAAAGTTCCTGCACACATTTTTTTATGCCTCCCAGGCTGTTCTTTCTGTAGCATCTAATTTTATACTAAAGTCGTGGCCTTCGAATTTTTGTTCAATTATACGACCAAAGAGAATTCCTTCTTTCACCTTGGCCTCACTTATTTTGGGGATTTTTTCCGTAACTAGGCAAAACCTTCGCTTTCCTTATCCATAGATTTCACGAATAGTTTTATAAAAGCGACCATGATAAGTAGTGGAGACAAATAGGTAAACCTTTTACTTATTTTCTAGTGCAGGACCTGCCACGTTCTACTGACCTGTTGTTATTTCTGAACGGAGCGGCCATTGGTTTATTCCCTTCCGATTCTGAATCTGAGTCAAGAGTATAAGATTTTGGTAGCTCGGGCAGTGGCACTGAATCGCCATGCAGAACAGGTCTTAAAGCAAAGTGTGTATTAGGATGCTCTACTTTATGCACTGAAAATCGGGAGAAACCACTGATCTTGGCCATACAACAGCAGTCTTCCAAGTGGTCTCGGGGCTCACGTCACACCGTTGGAAGCGAAAAAGGCATTGATTTGTGGGCACCTTTCAACAAGCCTTCCGAAGTCCTTGAACAAGAGCTGCAGCCAATCTTCGGAGCCCAAAATTAACTTGATCTCCGACCTTACAGACAAAACACGGTTCATAAGATTTCTCACGAGTTGTGACAGTGGTTTCCTTTGCGATTTTAATACCACTTCGCCGCAAATGTAGTAAAAGTTATTCCGCTCATTTTGGCAAGAAAGTGATGTATTGCACAAAAGAAAAATACTTTTAAAATACACATAGAAACCGTTACTTTTGTACTGGTGCAGCACTCAGGATGGGGGGGGGGGGGGCGCAGTCAGGCAGATTTTGGGAGATGAGGGCGCCACATATTTTCACGCGACAATTTACCACGGACACTTTGACATGCCGACATTTTATCACAACGAAAATTTATCACACCTACATTTATCAGAGCGACACTTGATCACACCAACATATTATCACACAGCCAAATTATCACACTACAAATTAAAGAGACGTTATATAACTGAAAGCAAGCCTTTCCAGTTTGAGAAATAATTTCAGGCAATATTATTCTGGGGATTTAAGTGACTTAAATAAGAAAATATAAATGAACAACATAACAAACTTTGAGCCAGCTCCAGATTTCTGTTTCTGTCCCTTCAACTGAGGTATCAAATGGTATCATCCAAACGGAGGGTAATGTAAACATTGTATTCACATATTCCAGTTCGTGAAACTATTGCCAGTGAAAATCTATCAGAATTATCTCAGGGAGGAAACTGATGCCGACGGGCGTTATCTTTATTCACGAAACAACTGCTAAAACAGTTGTCCAAGAAATTCACGGCAAATAAATTACAAAAAAGTCTCCTTTAAAAAAGTCACAATAAAATTCACATAAGACGAATGAATATCTGTTCAATGACGCGGGGCCTCAGTGTTTTCTAATATACACATATACTTTTAATTTTGAATTAAGAGAAACCTTTTATATTGCAATTAACTTTTTACATAAATGTAGTTCCAGGAGCCTTTTGGTTTTTGAAGCTAAAACGGCTCTGCTTTAGAAAAAAAATAGTACAAAACTAGGTCAATATTATTTACGTAAGACCTAAGAAAAACTTGTTACTGTGTAACACTTTTATATTAATGAAGAAGAAGCGATCACCCAGCATTCTCTACGATGGTTACCGGGGCTGTTTCCCGGGATCAGCGGCAGGGATATTGCGTTTATCGCCTACCCCCTTCCAGCGCAGAGGTGGAGAATATATACAGGCACAAATCTACTTCCCTTGTACGCATTCATGACGTGTTATAGGGAAAACTTTACATCTAAAAACAAAGAATAATCTAATGGAAAATCCGAAACACAGCGTAATAAAACTAAATTGGTAGTCTTTAAAGAAGTCATTCCATTGAGTTAATTAATCACATAGACAAAAATAAAGAAAAACAAAACAGCTTTATTGCAAGTAAACTATTACCTACATCAGTTCGCTTCATGTGTCACTCCGCAAAAGTACCATCTTTAGTTTAGACAATAAAAGAGTGTACACAAAACAGGCAATATTAAAATGAAAGCAACTTTTTTTTACAAGAAAAAGTTGCGTTCATTTCAATAATGGTCTCCTTTGTGTATATTTTTATATTGTCTCGCCTGAGGATGGCACTTCTATGGGCTGCAATATGTAGAGAAATTCCTTTCTTTCTTAGTCCTTCCCTCTTCTACCTACTTGTTCGCAGTAGGTGCCGAGGGTTTTTGTAATTTCATTTGATCACACTCAAGCACACACTACATTTGGCAGGATTCCTCTACACAAGGGAGCGGCCAGTCGCAGAGACCTCTACCTGACAGCACAAACTCTGTACAAGCCAAACAACCATGCCCCCGGTGGGATTCGAACCCACGATCCCAGCATGCGTTCGGTCGCAGACCTAGGCCTTAGACCGCGCGGCCGCTGCGATCGGCTATGTAGCAAACTTACGTAGGAAATATTTTATTTACAGTAAACGGGTTGCATTTGGCTGACTTCATTTGTGTCTACCTGAATTGGTAGGTTTGAAAAGAAGATTACTCTAATTTTTTGGGTCGAAAACTATAAATTCTGAAGTTGCTCTGTGTTCTATTATTTGAACTTTATTCTACTGGTTTAGTTGTTCCTTTCCATGCCATAAAAGGATATAAGTGAAACAGAAGTGCAACTCTACCCATTCGTAACCTCACCGCTACCTATAAGTGAGGGGTCAACATTAAACCCAGCCGCTTTAATCTCGGGAAAGAACTCCGTTGCCAAATGAATAGGAGACTGTGTGGGCCCCAAAGCCAGCCTGGATATTTTGGAGAAAATAGAAATATCATGCACCTACAGCGATTTGAACCCGGGACCTTCCAGCCCGTAGCCTTGTCTCTATACCGCCTGAGACATCGCAGCCTCCCTTTACTGTACAGAGTGCTTCTGCAGTACATATTAATGGTTTTGACAAATAAAAACTGATGCACCTTTCTGTCTGTCTTAACGTTAGCACTCTTTCATAAATTCTGTAAAATTTAAAATTTTTGTTACAGAAAGTTCAGGAGAAGCGCAGTTTAGAAAGCACTGTAAATGTTAAACGTACATAACCGATGATTCAGGTTAGATCAACTATTCTTATATTTCTTCGTCAAACCGCAATTCTCTAAGGGAAACTGAAGGCTCAATATTTTGTGCTGAAATCGATCCTAGAGTGCGGTCTATCTGAGCGAACAACGACACTCGAGTAGTGGCGTCAACTGCAGTAATATACTGAAGCACATAATTATATTTGTAGCATGCATGTTGTACATATATATATATATATATATATATATATATATACACATGCACAGTTCAACAGATCTCCCAAAATCTATGAGCCGACTCAAACTTCTAGGTATCAGAAGGATGATGTAAAGTAAGTTTATAGTGAGGACACAAAAATATTAAGTTCACCTGTAAACAATTTAGTTACCCAGGAGCACTTGCGCGCGAGATTTGTACACGCCTGTATATACTACATAAGAAAGTAATTTGTTACCTGCATAGCCTAGCAATAAAGATGTCCATACGCTTCTCCCTGGATGGTATTGCACCAAAGACGTCCCCAAGGGATCCAGTCACGTGCCCGCAATCTGCTTCAAAGTTCTGTGTCTGGTTGGCGTAATTATAATAATAAATACTGCCCATTTTAGTGAGGTCATCTTCTCCAGTATTCATATTTATTATACCATCGAATACCATAGACCCGTTTCTTTGATATATTAAGCCAATTTTATCTGCTGAGACTGTGGAAGATGATGAGGACGATAGAATGTTAGATGCGGTAAGAAGCGGGTCGGTGTAACCGTCAATCAGGAACTCTCCGACGGATTTTGTGATCCACACTGACTTTCCAAATAATCGGATGGCGGTTGAGGTCGGAAATGCAGACAAATACGTCGAGTACCTTTCCTTATGGCTTGCTGCCTGAAAGGGGGAAAAAAGTGTGACTCTGTGAGATTTGAGACTCCATAGTTGCTGAACATGAAGAGTATTGCAGCATGGAAATTGATGCTGTGAAATATCGAGGTTTTTTACAGCCGTTTTAGAAGAAAAAATTTCTCTGTCTTTTGGATGGAAGATCAAAACGCAGGAGGTCTCTCCAAGAGCTCAACCAATAGCTATCACACACCACAGCACGTCATGTCTCAGAGGTAATTAATTTTCTAGAAGCAAGTATTTGTTTCAAGTAGTCCAGTCGTTATCATGGTGCTGTTGATAAACATCACCTCCCACGCTGGGGGCACAACATTTATCACTCCTGATTGCGTCACGCCATTATAACCACGTCTTATTACCAGAAAATGGAAACAGAGCCTGTTTCTGGAACATAATTTTCTGTTCAAAACACTAAACCTTAGGCAAATCCCACAACTTATTAAACGTAAGTATTGAGTAATTTTACCGTCAAAAAGACCAAACTATTTTGATGACTTTTTCTTGTTACGTGATATGTTTCCATTCAGTATGGAATCATTAGGATGGGTAGCCTCACAAAGTATTTACTGATCTAAGTAGAAAATACGGGAGTCAGAAAATATTGAAACTGAATTTTCTTTCGACATTTTTTAAATTTTCTCAAAATTCGTGGATTGTAATACAGAAGAATATGTTTCGAACTGATCTCGCACAGTGGGCAATTTTGGAAGGCTGTTCGCTATTGATGAAACTGCAGAGACCACGGTTTGATTTACGACGGGGGTAGAAATAGAGTCGAACCCGTTAATAAGGACATCGGTTTATGCGACACCTCGTCTGTGGAGCCAGATATTGTGTGGTAGCTATTAATTCCTTACTGTTAACCGTAACATTATACTCCTCGGTTATAACAATACTCGTTTATAAATACACAAAATATTCAGTCCCTTTCACGACATTGTAACCGAGTTCGACTGCATTTCTCTTCACCACACCCTAATCGGCCCTGGGACCAGCCCACATTTCATCCGAATTGCTGCCAGCGGGGTAGGTCGATGGGAAGTTAAGGTTGACTACACACCACTATCCAGTGTCAAGTTAAGGATACAGTTCGTTCTAGCTTAAGTCTTCCGCAGGTGTTACATAATGTTAGTTAAGCAAAGAAAATTTAACCTCACACATCAACAATCTTACTGTAAATATATGGCTAGGAAAAACGATAAACGGAAGGGTATTCGGTCACTAATTATTTACGTTAACCAAAAGTCGCAGCCCATTAATGAAAGGGGGGGGGGGCGCCCCCAGGCAGCAACAGCCCGAAATTGGCCTAGACTTCCTCGCTATCAAGGCTCCACGATCACACACAGACACACCACACTCGGTAGGACAGCTCTGGACGAGTGATCAGCCCGACGCAGAGATATCTACCTGACAATAAACAACGCTCACAAGAGACAGATATCCATGCCCCCGGCGGTATTCGAACCCACAATCCAGGGGATCGAGCGGCCGCAAACCCATGCCTTAGACCGCGCGGCCGCTGGGATCGGCGACGAAAGAAACAGAGGTGTAAATTACCCATCAACCTTCCGTATCACGGTCCGAATAGTGACATCCAAAGTATTTCACGATAAAATTCAAACATTTTTTCCTCTTTTCGTTTCATACTAATTTCGTGTTTGTCTAATTATCTATTACAGTCCATCTTCTGAAGGTATCAGTCGATCTGTTAGTGGAGGAATTCTCCCCACAAACCGAACGCTCATTAGCGCAAGCCTAGACCCCAGCAGTTATTCGTACGCTGATTGATATTAATAAGCAAACACCTTGTTACCCTATTTCGTTACCTATTTATGATTGTGTTCCCATCTACACTTAGGTTTTCCAAATTTGCAAGTAGTGTAGTTATAATAAATAGCTAGCAGTGGAACTTCCTCTGCTTGCTGGTACGTACCAAAGCAACTGAATCAAGTGTTGTGAATTTATCGTGCAGACTGCCATTGGAATTTTCGCTGTCGTAGTAATAATGCCTGACGATCCGGAAAGTGAGCGTGTGATTGGAATTCCACTTGACGAACAGCTTTTTGTGTTTCTCACTGAAACGAAGCCATAAGGGAGAAAATCGCTTTCTCTTCTCTTAATGTTACCATGTCAAATTTAATGTGTTCCATGTCCGTGCACTATATTATAAAAAAAACTCTTAATCACCAAGAAAATGCACAAAGAGAGTTTTATCAATCGTAACACACTCCTACATGTTTCGACCCTGCTGGGTCATCTTCAGGGAGAACTTTTTGTTATCGTTACACAATGCACAAAGAGAGTTTTATCATCAATCGTAACACACTCCTACATGTTTCGACCCTGCTGGGTCATCTTCAGAGAGAACTTTTTGTTATCGTTACACAATGCACAAAGAGAGTTTTATCATCAATCGTAACACACTCCTACATGTTTCGACCCTGCTGGGTCATCTTCAGGGAGAACCTTTTGTTATCATTACACTAAGGTTGCACTTTACAGTTAAGTGAGAATGTGCTGTTGACTGTGTACTGTGTACTGGAGGCGTCAACTCTCTGTGGTCCCGGCTTGCAAGCTGGGACCACAGAGAGTTGACGCCTCCAAAAACAACGCAGTAAACAGTCAACAGCACATTCTCACTGAACTATAAACTGCAATCTTAGTGTAACGATAACAAAAAGTTCTCCCTGAAGATGACCCAGCAGGGTCGAAACATGTAGGAGTGTGTTACGATTGATGATAAAACTCTCTTTGTGCCTTTGTTGCTGATTAGTGTTTTTGTTACCATGTCAATTAAAAAAAAAGGCTAAAAATTAGTTTGTGCAGGAAATGTTTCGTTTCGTTTCGTTGTCCTTACTTCTTCTACCTACTCGCAGTAGGTGTCGAGGTTGTTTATTTTCACTTGATCACACTCAGACACACACCACAGTCGATAGGACTCCTCTGGACGAGGGATCAGCCGGAAATGTTTCGTCAGTTGAAAATTATTTCGTTTTTGAATATTATAACGTGTGACTTGAACAAAATGTAACATCTTGTCAGTGGGATCTGGGCTTCCGCTTTCAGGGCGCAAAACGAAAAGGGCGCTTGTCCTCCCGAAAGAGAGCAATTCTCACTGTTACTGTCAAGAGAATCTTATGTTATACCTATTGTTCTATTTTATTTTAAATCCTAGTCATTTACAGAAAAAATATTGGATTTTACACAACTAGAAGAAATATCTAAGGAAAAATATATAAATTCCTAAGAACTGTGTCATTAAGTCATCAGAGAGTTACCAAATTCCCAGAGCTTTATGGAAACCGAAGGTTCATTGCCTTTCACACGAAATCCAGCCAAATCTTCCTGTTTTAAGCCAGATGAATCCACTTCACAGACTTCCATCCTCTTTCTTGAAGATGAAAGGAAATACGCAAAAATACCTCACATTACTCATGTCAGCAAATACATACTTCCTGTTTCGCTTTAAAAGAAATTTTGCGTCTTATACTTTGCATACGAATACTGTATTTTGGGGATGGAACGCCATATTGTCACTCTGCCAAATTACAGTCTCAGTATCTCCAAGCGTCGCCAGAAAGAGTGACGTCACATAATGTTCAGAATCTAATGCTTTTATTGGACTTCTTCACCTTAATTAATCAAACAAATTAATAAATAGCGATAACTAATTATTTATATTAATTAATGTATAAGTTTAATTAAAATTATTTACCTTTCCATCAACAATCACATTAAAATCATCTGTACACATCGCAGTGGAGTAGGTGTCAAACCTACTTCTTATTTGGGAGGCCTTTTTTAAAATTTCTCTTCCCAGACCTGCTATCCTGGCTGTGAACAATACGTTCTTTCTAAGATCCTCTTAACAAATCCACTAACTGTACCTAGTCCAAATAAAGCCACCACATTTACCTCTCACACTTTTAAAAATCACAACTTATGAATCATCCTAACACTTGACACTACATAGACAGAATTAGTTTCAGTGCCGTTAGATGAATCACAGGACAAACTTAAACATTTGCTGCTTGAGAGTTTTGAGGTTCTCACAGCGACCTTGACGAATGCAAGTCTTCGGCGATGTCACACAACTTCCGCGTGTAAAAAGTTGTCGACATTATTAACCCTTTAAAGACGAAGCATATCTGTTTTATATAAGGACTCAGTGCGTACCGCGCTGTAAACACTCTCCACTTCGGTTATAAAAACCAATCTCTTAGTGTTTTATAAGGCAAAAGTTGCTGTTTGTTCTGAGATCCGTACAAAACACATAAACGCAATGTGGGCACCACGTAGAATTTTTTAATGTTAAACCTGGTGGTATGTAAAGTTACCGCTAGGCTTTAAAAGGTTAAAGACAAAGCTTATCTGCTTTATATAAGGACTCAGTGCTTACTGCACTATAAACACTCTCCATTTCGGTTATAAAAACCAGTCTCTTAACGTATTATAAGGCAAAAGTTGCTGTTTGTTCTGAGATCCGTACAAAACACATAAACGCAGTGTGGGCACCACGTAGAATTTTTTAATGTTAAACCTGGCGGTACGTAAAGTTACCGCTAGGCTTTAAAAGGTTAAAGACAAAGCTTATCTGTTTTATATAAGGACTCAGTGCGTACCGCACTGTAAACACTCTCCAGTTCGGTTATAAAAACCAGTCTCTTAACGTATTATAAGGCAAAAGTTGCTGTTTGTTCTGAGATCCGTACAAAACACAAACGCAATGTGGGCACCACGTAGAATTTTTTAATGTTAAACCTGGCGGTATGTAAAGTTACCGCTAGGCTTTAAAAGGTTAAGGGTCAGGCTTCTTTTATCTTGAAGGCAATACGGTCCATCTGAAGATCACTAAGTATTCACACTTCGAAATGGCACAACATCGCACAAGACTTGGTTTTTCGACTTGATACCTACATGAACCTGAAGGGCCCCAGCTGAACAAGGTCAGGCTTGAAGTCTTTGTCCATTAACTGGTGAGGATTTGTGCAGTTGAACAGATATACGTCCATGAACACAGAAGTCTGTGGCTGTGTCCAAGTCTCAAAGGACCTGGAGTGCGGACTCAATGCTATATTCTGAAACAACATAAATATATGAATTTTACATAAATTAATTGCACATGTTCTTCATGGGATTTCTTCACATCTACAAATTCCAACTCCATGGAGCAGATTCCTTCTTCTGACATTAACAATTTGCTTAGGTAGTCGAGAAATTTTGTAAATGTTCTCTTTTGTCAGTTAGAAGACTTTGCGACGGGCCGATAACTTGTACAGAGGAGTCCTACCAGATGTGGTGTTGCTGTGTGTGATTTAGAAATCTCGAAAATGCGGTGGCCTAGCCACGAATAGTGCTGTTGCGCCACAGGAAGAATAAGTCAAGAAATATCCAACACATTATGGAACCCGAATATTCATTACCCTCTCCACAACAGCCCCCGTTTTCCCCTATCTTGAAACACCTCAGTCAAATTCACCACATATTATCCTGTTTATTTAAATTCCAGTTTATTTTCCCCACCCTCTGCAACCTAGCCTGAAGATGGCGGCAGCATATTTGTTCCTTATATTTCTACTTCATTGGACTATCGACGTGTCAACCGTCACACCCCTGGAGAGAACAACAGTAGTGGTCAAGAAGTTGACACCCGATTTTGTTAATTTCTGGATTAATAACTTAAGGTCATTGCACGTATTTGAAAGTTTAATGATTCAGTCTAATTAAAAACTTAAAAATAGCTATTTATTTATCATATAATTTGCAAGTATTTTAAAATTATCTGAAGTTTTGTATAACGACAGTACGAAATCTATGTTCAATATAATACTTACGACTTTTAACTTCGCAATTAATTTAGATGCGTACCTTTTTCAGGACGAAGCTGTATATCCTGGTCCAGATGCACAGCAAAACCACTCCTACCGCAGTAAGGCCGAGACCGATGCACAAGAACAACATACGTCGTTGCATGTTAGCCAACGGGGTTATTTTCAACTGTCAAAAACAAGATGGCACAGGGGCTTTTCACTCAACTACACTTGGGGGGGGGGGGTTCTGACAGCCTGGGAGCCAAATAAAAAATAATTTGTTGCTTCTCAATATATATATTAAGACTTTTAAAATTTGAATTTCTGAAATTTGCTCCATCAAGACTGGTTCATTTTTATCAGTGCCCAAAGGGTGACTTGTTTAATTCTATTTAGGCCTTAGGGGGTGTCCTTATATATAAATTGCTTGAAGGTCTATCAGCTGGCCGATACAATTTGCAAAAAGCATTAAATCCATTTGGATATTTGTGAATAACACATTTGTAGAAACAATGGAATTTTAACGAGATTACACAAGGTCGTATTCTGTTTAAAATATGACATTACGTCCAAACTGCCCTATAGTTCAAATTCGGGTGAGTGATAAGTAAGACACCTGATACTGACCATATGAAGGAAACTAAAACATTTGCTGGGTTACGTAAAGCCTTCAAACCTGAGAAGAATTTTGAAGTTACACATGTAAAGCTTAGAATTTGAAGTGTCACTTAAATTGTGTTATAGAATCACAATACGTTTCACTCTTGATGTTGGACGTTCTGTTATTTTGTAACACAATGTTGTGAGAAACAGCAAGCAATCACAAAAAGTATTCAGCCTACCTGCAAACAAAAATGGCGAAACAAATGTCTGAAATATAAAACTAACTTTCACACACGGCCCTTCGAAAAATTCCGGTCCGAAAGAGTCGAGTTATTCTATATTCAAAAACATCGTCCAAGATTTCTTCTTAAGCTATGTTCTTCCAGGGAAGCCACAGTACCAACTCTGCACGGGCAGGGGTCGTCCACTCTAATAACCATCCCATAAACTTGTCAGCAGAAAGTATTACAGAAAAATACTTGTTATCTCAGAACTTTAGCCTCAGTAAGAAGAGTGATTACAGATATTCCAGTCTTGTATTAAAAAACAAGTTACATAAAGCATCACATAAAACAAGAAATCTAATATATAACAATAGACTTATCATAAATTTCCGGCTCTTCAAAGACAGAATTTCCTAAATAATGCTTATATAAAGGTGAAATCTGAATCCCTTTTCAACACATTTTAAAGTTATTAAATAAATTCGTTTATGCGCTTCTTACTGTAGCATGATGAAGGCCTAATATAAAACAGAAACTTCAGCTACGTAGAAGTTGCTGTATTAATAAATAACCTTTTGGCTGCTGTCCATTCTCTATATACCGATATCTGAGTCCAGTACAGAATTCTATGAAGACATATATCAACAGGGGTGCACAAATCTCGCAAGCCAGGTCGCCAGGGCGACTAAATTTTGTAGGGCGGCGCTTAATATTTGTGGGTCTTCAGTATGGCACATGCGTCGTTATCACCATTCTGGCGCCTAGAATCTTGAGTGGTTCTTTTCTCGTGCATAAAGTTTGGCTCGTTAACTAGTTTGGAAGTGGGAGAAACTATATCACCTGGAACAGCAGCCGTCTTCATAGCATAACTTCAACAACCGTTGAGGATACAAGGGCGTATCGGACATGAAGCTCGGATGGAAACAATTTTATTACAGGAATATATGTATTCTTTTTAATTCTACTGCCAGATCCAAAACTTCAACTTTACGAAATAATAAACACCAACTAATGCATCAAAATATATATAATCTGTTTTCGTAAAAGTCTCCTACATGTTTCGACCCTGCTGGGCCATCTTCAGGGCGAATAATATTGATACACTATGGTTGCCTTTATATAGTTAAGTGTGAATGTGCCCTGGGCTTCAACCTCCGTTTGAGAGGTATCTTGTACTGTCCAACCACAGTGTATCAATATTATTCTCCCTGAAGATGGCTCAGCAAGGCCGAAACATGTAGGAGATTTTTAAGAATAAAAGTATATATAGTTTTGGTGCATTCGTTGGTGTTATTATTTCTTATAATACAGTGCACAGGCATGGTACATATTAAGCTTCAACTTTAGTTGGATCTGACTATAAAATTAATATTCTTGCAATTGGTAGGCCAACGAGGAAGTAGTGCGTTTAAAAAGCATTTATTACAATTTTTTGTTATTTTCGATCACCTACGAAAACTTTCTCTTGATACTGGATACTTGCAACCTAAATACTTTTAATTCTATGATTCCTTACTCATACTTGCAAAACATGAATTTGATCACGTCCATACAGATGTTCGAGCGGACAACCCCCCCACATCACCCAACTGTTATTTATGCTTGTGAGTTATTGATGATCATCACGAAGGCAGAAACCACAGGGAACTTACATTCACGTACTAATCCATGGCCTCTTTCATCGGACATTTCTGTATAGTTACAGCAAACCATGCTTCAGTTTCTTCTATAGGAGTGCTGCTGATTTTGTTATTTTGCATTTTGTGTTTGACGCTCAGCAAGTTCCTCTGCCACAAGGAATATCCTAGAAAGGACACAATGAAAACAGCAACCGCATCACGCAAGGTGTAGCCCATAACAGGTATCACAAGCAGGGCGAAAATAAAGGCTGAACAAATATCTATCATATGGATTATCCTAGATATAAGGCAGCTGATTCTCCGAAGTTTTTGGTATCCCTTCTGTAAGGATTTGAAAATGTTCTTTAAATGAAGAGATAAACTTACACACTGTGGATGCTTGATAGAAGAGTGCTCAGGGGAATATTTCGACCTAAAAGAGAGGAATTGAGGGAAGCTCTGAAAATGAAACACTATAAAGAAATTCGTCATCCGTGCAGGAGTGGTCCAAGTCCTTGGGGCTATGTGTGGCGCAAGGGTAGAAAGTGTGATTCACGATCACCCATAGTCCCCTCTTACTTCCCACCGCCCAGACCCGAACGTTTTCCTCCTCACCCTTTTCTTGAACACCCTCAGCATCTGATCTTCCCACAGCACGAGAACCAATTGTCGCGCCCACAACAAAGAACAAGCCAATATGAGACAGCACTCATCTCCAGTTCAAGCATGCGTTTTCAGGACAATAATATCACACCAGCTGCTTCTTAGCACTATACAAGTTCTATATACTAAAACTTTAACTTCTGTGTGTACCGATATGATTGTCTTTGGTACAAAATTCCTTCTGGCATTGATGATTTTCATTTCCTCTTCCATATAAAAGTATAACCCTCTGCTCGTTCAGTACCTCCCTATTCTCAGCTGACCTCCTGTAGTTACAATAAATCTACTCCATATTTCGCTAATTCTCTTGCAACTGCCTTTGAGTGACCTGACTTATATAAATGTCTCACTTTCAGAAGTTCTAAATTTAAAGTTAGTTTTATACCCCTGAGGTTGTTCCAAGTGACGTGCCCAAGGCAGATATCTCGTGTTGCATTTCGTAACATCGAATCTTAAAATGAGAAAGTAGCCATCGTCCAGCCCGCAAACTAAAAACCACCCCTGCTTACTCAATATATTTGCAGCTATAGCAGGATTACATTTATAAAGTCCCTGTCATTTTGCATTACCTCATCTCAAGCCTCAGCAAACTTCTGGCTCTCCTATCTCATCCACATAAATGCACTTGCTGCTTAAGGAAAATAAATCTGGCACTTCCGCACTCTGACTGCAGAAATACACTTATCTACGCGCACACGATTTCGCGCACTCTTCCGACTTGTGATATCACCCTAAGCTCCCAAACGTTACTGCACCTGAAGTTGGAGACTTTGTGGAATTAATC
Source organism: Coptotermes formosanus (assembly GCA_013340265.1). Taxonomy (NCBI): domain Eukaryota; kingdom Metazoa; phylum Arthropoda; class Insecta; order Blattodea; family Rhinotermitidae; genus Coptotermes; species Coptotermes formosanus. The sequence goes on along the minus strand of BLKM01000769.1, from coordinate 1,192,718 downwards.
CTGCCTCACCTTCCAAATACTGAGGCCGCCTTTTTCATCCACAGCTTAAGGGTGCTCTGTGCTGCGCTGACCGTTCGTGGGTCAGTTAAAACCTTTTCACTTATATTGTTGCAAAATATATTTATGTGACTGTCAGTAGGGATCGCGGAGTAGAAAATAACAACAGAGATTTGGTTTCATTTAACAAAAAGCAACAAAATAAAATATTATAAAATGTGCTGCCCTCATAAATATGTCAATCCGAGCAAGTACTTATTTTTCGCTTACCCTGCGGCACGGGTCTTGGCTAATTGTTGCCTTAAGAGAGAGAATGTATTACGAAATGTCACACAGCTCCTCTCAATTAGGATTTACAGATAAATTTCTTTTTAACATTCCAGTCTTCTGTGGCATGACGCCTCATAGTACTAGAAGAGACTCTACGTAGAACACCCTGAAGATGGTGGCAGCAAGATCATCCGAAACGGTGTTGTCTATAAACAGATTCACACAGCATCATATCCGAGAATACTCAAATCTTCATCAGGACTCTGTGACAATCTGTCTTAATATATTTTAGTACCGGGGTGTTTTGGCGTCATGTCAACTTGATACAATCGTCCCTGAAATGCAGAATACAAAGCCGGAGTAGCGTAGCCGGTACAGCGACTAGGTCACAGGTTGGAAGGTCCGGGGCTCCAATCCCTGTAAGACAAATAGAATTTTCTCTCCTCAAAACCGTCCAGACCAGCTCTGTGGCTCGTCAAGCCTGCAACTCGATGGGTACCGGGGCCCTTTCCGCGGGTTAAAACGGATGGAGTGTGAAGTTCACAACTCACGTCTATCTAGTGCCGGGGTTAAAACGGATGGAGTGTGAAGTTCACAACTCACGTCTATCTAGTGCCGGGGTTAAGAATGAGTGAAACTATAAATATACGCCCCCTATATGCGTTCATGACACTGACAGGGAAACCTTTACCTTTACCTGCAATACAGAATATTATCAAATATAATTCTTCTAATGCTTCTTTCCTCTATTATTTCATGCATAAAGTGCCCGAAATCTGCTCAGAACTACATTTTGAAATGCAGTCGGTCTAAAGGACAAGTGGTGTCGGATGTTACGTTTCTTTTAGCTTCCGAAACAAAATGTGGCAGCAGCCTGTAGCCTGTGTATTGATGTATACATGGCCAAGTAACCCGTACGAAAAAGTAAAGTCGCCGTGCACAGGCAATTAAATCTTTATGGATAGGTAAAGGTTCTGCTTTACGCGTTCTTACTCGTCCATATCTAGTGAAACTTATTTCATTACTATCCCTTAGGATCTAGAATATATTGGATAAGATCAAAGCAAAAGTTTGTGGAAATCATATCTGCAATTAGGAATTGTCAAATTTTTCCTCTAAAATTTAAGAGAATTTTATGCTAAGGATGCGTGATGTGAAGACTTCAGTAACCGACTGTTTATTTTGAGGCTTTGCGGAGAGTTGGAAAACAAATTCCAATACATCGACATCTTCGGTTTCATATGGAAACGGGTTACTACGACAGCTTCTGCGTGATTTTCCTCAGACTGCACAGTCAAATCTCGACGTACGTAGGGTCGATGCTTCTCCAAATCACAGTTAACAATCATGTTATTCAGTTCTGTAAACTACTAAGTTAATAAAGAATTGTTAAACATCCAAAGATATTCTTGAGCACTGGCGTAGAATATTTCAGACGTCCTGCAGTTGATGGCTTGTGATTTCATGTGACAACGAAGTCTAATGTTCAGCGTGCAGCATGGTGTTCTCTTCGGGGGGTGTTCGCCTTTCGGTTTGATATTCCTGTGTTCCAGAATCCACCACAAGCCTGTCCAATATAAGAACAAGTTTTGAGTTAAACCTATCAATTTCTATATGCAGATCAGAAGAATATTTTATGTAGATGTATGAATTCACTTACATGTAATCTTCAGGCCCAGATATTGACAGACAATAAATAATAATAAACAGTATCTTATGTTGCAAGTACAGTAATAAAATCGTGCCTGAGTCGCTAAGATTCTGTAAAGATATTCGGCTTTCCTTGCCTCGATATATGCCATGTCACAGAGGCATGGGAGAAACCTAACAAAAAAAAATTTGTATGTCCCTGTAGAATTTTCATTATTTTGAGAACCAACCCAGCGTGTCTCTCCAAACATCCGTTTCATCTCATTTCTTAGGTAGAAAAATACTGGAGGAGCATTTGCTTCCCTTACCCCTCCCCCAAGTTACACCTATGGTTGCTACTTTATCACGACAAGCGTCAGCTTCTGACACCAGCAATCACATCAGCTGCTGACACCTGCAATCACCTTAGCTGCTGACACCTGCAATCACATCAGCTGCTGACACCTGCAATCACATCAGCTGCTGACACCTGCAATCACGTCAGCTGTTGGCACCTGCAATCACGTCGCGGAAAACCGAAAGGTGGGAAGAAACCTTGGCTAGAGCTCTCCCTAGAATATTCAGGAAAACTGTACCTAGGAGTCCTTAACACGCGTCTTTGCCAGACTACCGTCAATTTTGTAGCACGGAAAACGGAAGGGTTTAATGTAAAGGATCTGGCGAAAAAGTCTAAAGATTAAACAAGGTTATGGCTTAACACATTTTTCTTTCTGTTTCTTCAAATGCAGCAGTCACATATTCGCCTCTCCTAAGAGCGCGTTACAATTGCATGCGTGTGAATTTCCGAACGGGGTTAGGCTCTTTCTGAAGGCAAACACTTTATAACGATTTGTATTTACTTTTGTATTGTTGACTCATTGACACATGAATTACACATAACTGAAATATAATGACTATTGAAAAAGGAACGACACTTGCACGAAGGGTGCACAATTTGCAAAAATGCTGTAAAGGGTATATTCAAATATCCACTAAATCTTTCTTGGATTTCCCATCGAAATTTAACGCAACTTACTGTTTAGCATCAGTCACTTACAATGAGTGGGTCGGGATACCGCAGCCTGTGTAGTGACTCCCTACGGGCTGGACGGTTCGGGCATCAAATCCCGATGTTTTTTTAAATCTTCCGCACTCGCTCAAACCGCTCTTGGGGCCCAACCACTCTTTTGTAAAATGCGTGTGTGTTCTCTTTCCCTGGAATAAAGCGGCTGGGGCGTGGAGTTAAACACCCACCCCATCAAAAGCCGAGGTTAAAGAAAGAGTACAGTTGTACTTTTACTCCCTTTCTAGGCCTTCATGGCCTCTGCTAGGCCGAAATTTACCTTTACCTCCTCACTTATAACGATCCTCAGTTAGCTGATCAGTCACTGTGTGCAGACGAATCCGCCTTGAGAGTCTACAACTCGCCCAACCGGCCACGTAAATACTCTGCATTTTATTGAACCCGCAGCCTCCGTCATTCAGATGAATCCAGTCCACATAAAGCTAGACTTGTGTCTGTGCAGGCTATTAAGGAATCTGGGGGTAGTAAAGGCATGTATCCACTCACTAATCTCGCCACTTAATAAAGGCTAAATAGCTTTACACTCCGGCTTCCTTATTTTCTGATCCCACTGG
>BLKM01000769.1:1094184-1184184 GCA_013340265.1 Coptotermes formosanus | reverse complement strand
TGTTACTTTACGCGTTTACTGTCTGTCTTGTTGCTTTATCCTTACTCACCGGTTCTAATGTTATGTAGAACTGATGTTTGTCTGCGTCTGGCTGCAGTCCATCTGCTTGACTCACATAGTAAGGATCAGCATCAAAGAAGTGAGGATTGGATATAAATGCTGGTACTCCGTTGCGGCATGCACTCACGTTTAGAACACCCTGAAGAAGGCACTGTCCTCCGCAGTTGCATAACGTGCCTGGATCCGAGGTGCCATTGTCAAAAGTCTTTTTACTCATCACATAACGGTAACCAGCGATGCCATTAACTGTCACATCCTTCAAGTATTCAAACTGAACAGTCCTGCAAAAAAACCGGACACAGTCGCTCTAAATGTCCTATGTTTAGGGTTAAAGATATCTGGGAAACCTCAGGTTTTCTGTCAGTGACTCCTGGGTGTGCCGTGTATACTCGTACATATGCAACGACAATTCGGAGAAACCTGCTGCCTTAATCTTCAGTCTGGAAGCAATAAGTTTCTCCACAACATTTGCGCATGTGTACCAGTCTAAGATTATCAAATCACAGAGGATAGTATTCTTCGTCAGTAGTCTAGATAGAGCCAAAAAGTGCGCAATCTAGACATGTAACAATATGTACGGTCATATAACAATGGTAAACAATATAACAATGAGACTGTTCGACGGCCAACAGTCTCATTGTTATATGAGCTCTGTTCAAGAAAGATATACACTAAATATTCTGCAATAAAGAGACACACTAAATATTCTGCAATAATATTAACAGATGTCCTCTAAATTGGCCTGCTCTACTGACTCAGTGTCAGGAAAACATCAATAGAATGCTTCCCAGAGAGTTAAAGTTACTGACGAAGTTTTGTAGGTTGGAAGCAACTTTTACACAACAGGAAAAGTAAAGGATAGGACGGTGGTATTCAAATTCATGTTTATTGTGGAACCCTTGTTACTACATTGGAATTTTCGCCAAAGTCAGTAAAGTAAAAGTGTACTTTTTGGGTGAAGAAACCAAAGAGAACTTTTTAAAAAAACAAGCTTTTGTGTAAGAATATAAAATATTTACCCAAATTAATGAAAAACAAAATTCTATTACAGTTGATTTACATTGAAAATGAAACCAGCGTCGAGCATGCACAAGAATGCTGGAAGAAAATACAAAATGCAATCGAAAAGTGTAAGAATCACATTTACCAGCTTCATTATAAAAGAAATGTGCTTGCGAAATCCCTGAAAGTCTTCCATGGAACCCCGGTGCTTCGTGGAACACAGTGTGAATACCAGTGGTATAGGACAAATTCTTCACGTTCGTGCTGTCATAAAACTTACAAAAAGGGCTTTATTCAAGAAAATATTACAGCAGGGCATAAGTTCAGTGTCCCAGAAAATCTTAAGTTTGGAAGCCCCACAGTGATCAACTGGCAAAGGAACTAATATTCAAGCTTAATTAATTCCTAAAATTAATAGTTACACACTAAAGTACTTATAACTTAGCAGAGGGCCAAGGAAAACTGCGCGATATCAAGAAGCCTCAAACCCAATGTGTCAAATACTTTTAAAATGGGCGAATCAGTGTTCGGCATGTTAAACCATATGAATTTTTAAAAAATTATGGGACGCGTTATGATCCATAATCCGTGCATTAATTATATATAGAATTAGTGCCAAAAATGAAAAAAGTATATTGAAATTAATTTTTACAAAATAATCTCAGTCTCTTTAAATTAATTTCAACATACTTCTGTGCATTTTGTTGGTGCGACTAACAGGTGTAGTTATGGGTCCTTCCAGTGATTTGAAGGAACCAATCCGAATCTGTTAGAGTCATGTAAATATCTCAGCGATTTCTTCTCACAAGAATCTGAGCTATAGTACATGATTGGTAGACAAAAGAAACGGTCACAATTACAGTGCTCTAACAATGAGACCAGAGAGTTCAAAATTTCAGGTTATTATATATTTTCAAACAAAAGAAGAACCACCGGTACTGGACAGTTTAGTCGGACTCCAGTAAGAGATTCACAGGTATAAAAAAGTTATGGAAGAAATTTTGCACAAGTGAGTTTACATTAGCAAAAAGTGGCAGATGATTTAAAAATCGCATGGCGTACACGGAAAAAACACGCACTCACATAAAAAACAGCTAGATCGAGGCAAAAATTTTACCCAAGAAGTAAACATGTCTAATACGTTGAATAACCAGTCAAGGACAGCAGAAATTGTATGGGGTCCTCCAGATTATAGTGTTAGACGGTGAATGCAATATACTCACGCTAACTGATAGCATTTCGACGAATTTTGCCATAAGACCTAAGCAACGTAGAATGGACTTCGCGTGTTGAACTGCCTTATATATTACGCGTACTTATTTGCTTCTGTCAAGAAACCATTGCATAGATATTAAGTAACTACGTGACGAGCAAAACATTTGACTGTACACTGCTATCTACGCAGTGGGTTTCATCACAGCCATGTCACATTAATTTTAATTCTCGTGAAGGCCATATTTGAGGTCTCAAAATTTTGTTCGCGTTTAACAGTTGATGCCATAATTAAAACCCATCTGTGAGCAATTAATGTACTTCTGCTGAGTTATGTATGGAAATTACAATCAAAAAATAAAAAATGCCAAAAAAATCGAGCCTTATTGTGTTCAGTTGCAAGTACAGCAGTTCATCAGCATGGGTTAGAAGTATGCAGTCTGTGTGCGGTGCACTTGTTAGTACGTTAAAAATCCACAAATATTGAAGAAATATATCTGCAATAAATTACTTGTGGAAAAAATCTTATATGTTTCCATCGGACTCAAATTAGCCTATATATACATATATTACAAATGTATAGCACATCTATGTACAAGATAAACACGCGCCAATTGGCAAACAAAATATCCGATAGCATATAGCTTCGTGTCTGCTGTATATTTACTGCGCCCTCAGATACCACGTGGCATGCAACACCGGAAACACGTCAGGAAGCGTCGCTATAAGGGTCCATGCTTAGAGAAAATCACCAAAACGTAAGTTCTCATGTGTCTATCAAAGAAAATTCTGTGAGAGTAACCGCCTTAACAATAAGCCACACCATACATATTCCACAATCTTAATTCAAAATCTATTTTCCATATTTCACAAAATGGTGAATAAGCACATCGGTTGATACAGCAACACCATATATCGAAATAAACGAGAACTACACTACAAACAACTAACGGATATCGTACAACTTACCTGCACATATCAGGAAGAAATATTTCAAAAGTTTGTTTTGTCTGTCCTGGAGAAAAGAGTTCCCCTGCAGACCCACGCACTTCTGCACACCCGCCATCATAATACGATGTGTGGCTTTTGTAATTCCAGTGACTAAGGATGCCCAATTTCGTGATGTCATCCGTTCCAGTCTCCATATTGAAAACTCCTTCAAAGACAGCAGAACCATTTCTGCCGTAAAAGAAGCCAATTTTATCCGCTGGCACACCCACGGGCGCCAACCCCGGAATACTTGACGCCATTCTGAGGAGGGGATCCGTAAAGCCGTCGAACAGGATTTGAGACACGGTCGTAGTCGTCCATATCGTCTTTACAAACATCCGCATAGCGCCTGATACTGGATACATCAACAGGTCACTCCAGTATCTGGACACGAAACTTGCACCCTAGAACACGTTGGAGATATGTTGAGCAAGCGGCGTCGCATGTTACAGGGGAGTTAGTTTCCAGAATCGTGTATAAGAGGGATTGCCCTTGAAAATGCCGTAAATATCACCTAAAATGCATTCTTATACACACACACACACACACACACACACACACACACACTCGAACAGAGTCGAACTCGGTTATAACGTCATGAAAAGGACTGAATACTTTGTGTCGTTATAAACGAGTGTTGTTATAACCGAAGAGTGCAATGTTATGGTTAACGGTGACGAACTGATTGGTACCACAGAATGTATGACGCTATAAGAGAGGTGCTGTACAAGCCGATGTCGTTATGGCCGAGTTCGACTGCGCTCGCGAGAGCGCGCGCGCGCGCGCGCGCGGTGTGTGTGTGTGTGTGTGTGTGTGTGTGTGTGCGTGTGTGTGTGTGTGTGTGTGCGTATGTGTGTGTGTGTGTGTGTGTGTGTGTGTATACCCTGTAACGTGTATGTATATTGTAAATACATACATAGCACATAAGTAAATAAAATAACATGTGAGACATTCGTTTTTGGACAACCTATCTCTCCAATCTTGACCCAGCCTTGGAATGCGATTCCCTTGACAGGCGTACTGATAGGTTGCCCCGAAACGTCGGTAACTAACCACCTATCTACGCTGTATAACATCGCAGAAGAGTGTAAATGTCATTTACACCACAGCGGAAGCCTGAAATCACGCAAAATTTGTAAGTTTGGTTTTAGTAACATAAAACGGCTAGAGAATGAAAGAGTAAAAGATATTAACCAGACTTAACCACACCTCAGGCAGCAAATTGTACATCAGAATACACTCTGAACACTGTGAGACGCGACGGGACCGAGTCTGTAAGGCGACAGGGTCTACGCACACTTCTGGCTTATTATGACCACTGAGTGGCTGACACGCAGAATCGCCCACACTAGTGATTTTTTTCTTCGATTGTGTATAGTTGGATTCGCGTTAAGTTAAACGCGCTTATGGTGTGACTGTACTGTATATTAAAACTATTCCCAAATGTTACTGCAGCGGCATGTTGTTAATGAGTCTGAAAACGGCGTAACACACGGTCTAATACACTTACGTTTACCAACGACTCCTCTACTGTCCAGACGCCGCAAGGTTTAAGGTACAAGCGTAAAAATATAATATCATCTACGCCCATAAGAAAAGTGGGGCATTTCCCTCCCGGATTTTCATGAAATTCGCAAATCTTCAACAGTGTAGATCTCTTATACCCAATTTAATTTAATCGAAAGATAAATGTGGAAATTAAGTCCCGCAAAATAAATATCGGCTTTAAATGAGCCGATTTTTAGAAAAGTAAAATTTTTACGCGCACACAACATAACAAGGCGTCGAGTCGCATAGAGCACGGGGAAATTACTTAAATATATCAGCTACTATCCACATTCCAAAACAACTCTATTGTTTAACGGTAACTCGTTTAGGTTTAATGGGTGACGATGGGATAAAATATTCTGAAGAGAACACCAGTAGAGACTCCGTTAAACTTTTAAAGCCTACTGGTTACTTCGCATACCACCAGGATTAACATTCAAAAACTGTGCATTCTGCCTACACCGCATTTATGTGTTTTGTATTTACCTCAGAACAAACAGCGACTTTTGCCCTATATGACACAAACTGATTGGTTTTTATAACCGAGATGAAAAGTGTCTACTGCGCGGTACGAACTGGGTCTTTAAATAAAACAGTTTACTCTTCGTCTTTAAAGGGTTAATATATACGCTTTTAACTTCTTTGGGAGTGTAAAATTGAGTTCTTCCTATCCTCGCTCTTATACAGTCCCAATCAACTCTTACAAATATGTATTATTTAGTCATTTAATACAATACACTAACACTTCTCAACTTACGCAAAAGTTACTTTCCGGAAGTTCTGGCTCAAAACGGAAATGAGTATAAATAGGGTCAAAGATATCTGTGTATAAAAGTGAGCCTAGCTGAAATTCAAACTCCAGCATGCTGACTGAAAAAAAAAATATCGGCCGCAGCATGACCGCCCCGCCGCCTGTGTTATCGCCCAGCAATATTCTTCTGCTACCTCCCTCTCATTCCGCTTTCATTCCCGCAAGGAAAAATACGGTGCGCCTTTAAAAAATGTTATTACTTGCATTTTTAAACATTTTTTTCAAACTGTGTATTTGTGAATTCCCTGAACTTCAAATTTTATAAGTTGAGGAGTGTCTATCATAAACACTTCACACCAAAATAATCATCGGCCACGGTAGCTCAACAAATATTATTTTCAGTAACGGAGAAACAGCAGGGTGTTACATGTGTTCGGAAAGAAGAATATGACGTAACAGGCAAAGAAATTTTGTATAGATAAAATACGTCCTGACGTACCACAGGCACAACGTTCAGCAATGTGACATTGTCGTTCAAACTGCCGTTGGAATTCTCATGGTCAAAGTACCAACGTCTGACCTGGCGGTATGTGACTGTGTGGTTGGGGTTCCACACGATGTCCACCTTCTCAGAAAACTGGCTGCAACATAATAAAATACCGACCTTCATAATCTCTCCATAGTACAGAGACATTTTTGGAACGTAAGTTTCGCTGAGCCACTAGAGAAAACCCCGGCCCCTTTGAAAGGTTTCCGAAAGCAGGTTACAAAATTTTAAAAAGTACAATCGAAAAGCTGGTCCACGGAATTAGGTTTCTGAGTTGTTTCCATGATATTCCGGGTTGCAATTTCGACTGGGACGCAAACTGTCTTCACTGAGGGTTTTCGTCCCCTTTCTCACTTTTCAAGAAAATACGCCAAGGTATTTTCTCAAATTATACCACAGTGGTTTCCGCGTCCCTTCCAATTTAGAGTTTATACGTAGTAAATCATCATTCCACTCAACACAACATGGCAGGGGCAAGACCTGGTTTGCGCACGTCACTTGTCCAAGTTTCGTTTGGAAAAAAAATGTTCTTGTTGTTTACATGGACACGAGAATGATTTGAACGGCGTTTTGATATTTTTTTCTAAAGAAAGGACACTCGTAACTAACAAACTAGCACGCAGTAGCTGAAAACAATAAGAAACCATCAAATAAGGAAAATACGGTTTATTGTGTTAATGCATGGTCCTTGCATAAGTTACCTCGTAAAATTCGAAGTCCAATGCTCGTCCATTTGGACACCCCGGCCATATAATTTTAGTGCTGACAATGTCATTAAACAAACACAAATAAATGAATATATAGAGTATATATAAACGGCAAGCTATTCTAAGCCAGAATACTTCGGTCCAAAGACTCGCACAGTAATTATTTAAGGTCGTTTTAATATTATCCTCGCGTCTATACCTAAAAAAGTCGTCTCTCGCTTCAGGTCTTTAAACAGAGATTTATACACACTTACCTTTCATTTATTCTCCATAACATTTTCTGAATAAAACAAGTAATGACGTGATTCATCATGCAATTTTCTACAGAGTCGTGGTACTTCCTTTTTCCATGGACCAAATTTGCTCCTCTGCAAAGACTTCTAAAAGACTGTAATCCATTTTCTTCCCTTAGAGTGCAGGACCATTTTCACATCCACACATAAGTGATACAAAAATGGGGACTGATGTATTATAGCAGACAAAGTAGCAGCAAGCAATTTTTCGATGTAAAAAAATTAACATTGAAAGAATACGTACAGTTAAAAGAATAAAACTTACTTAAAACAGGGGTGCACAAACTAGGGTACCGGGTAGCCCGCGTGACTAAATTTTGTACGGTTTAATGTAATATTTGTGAACTCTCAGGTGGAACTTCCTTCACGTTACGCATCTCGGGCCTAGAACTTTGAGGTGGATCCGAGTATTTATTTCTTGCATAATATTTGTATTTTCAGTTTAAGTGATTACACGGACTTACTTGAACTTGTAGGGCCCCATTTGAACAAATTCTGGCCTGTAGTTTTTCTCCAGAAGTTGGCCTGAGTTAGTGCAGTTGAAGAGGTAAGCGTCCATAACCACTGGAATGGGCGACTTCCTCCACAATTCGTAAGATTTAGAGCTGGGAGAAAGTGACATTTCCTAAGGCAAAACAAACGTTCATTACAGTAAGAGCTAATTTTCAATGCAACAATTTTTCGTAGATTTCTTCACATTACACAGAGATTACTCGCCGGCCTCTCAGCGAGTAACCCCGTATTCACTTCTAGGCCACTTCATGTGGGATTTGTCAGTCAAGGTACTGAGGCTGCGACAGGGTTTTTCCCGAGTACTTTGGCTCTCCATTGTCAGTATCATTCCGCTAATGCTCTGTAACTATATTTCATTTAGATAAATTCTAAAAGGTTTTGACGATGGTGTATAATATTGTGTGGTGATAGTTTTATGGACTTCGTCCATCGTCCGAGGAGCAAAATATTAAAAATTAAAATCACGACGTTTCGGAAGCGCAGCCACCTTCCGAAACGTCGTGATTTTAATTTTTAATATTTTACTCTTCGGACAATGGATAAAGCCCATAAAACAATCACCACACTATATTTAATTTCCCTAACACAAACGTGAAATAAAAGAACATAAAAATGTGTACCGCCCTGTTAAGCTGCGCAGATTTTAACCGAGTCGATTCTAGTGAAGTCGAATCCAGTCTGACTCATCAAGATGCAGCAAATCCAAAACCTCAGTTTCACTCCATTTAAATCATTCTGTAGACAGAGACCTGAAGAGAAACTACACGCCTTTGCTTCATCTTAACCCTTTAAGGACGAATCGTAAATTGTTGTATTTAAAGACCTATTTCCTACCGCGCAGCAAACACTTTTCATCTAGGTTATAAAAACCAATCAGTTTATATTATAAAGGGCAAAAGTCACTGTTTGTTGTGAGATAAATACAAAACACATAAATATAGTGTGGGCAGAATGAACAATTTTCGAACGTTAAACCTGCTGGTGCATTAAGCAAACCGTAGGCTTTAAAAGATTAACATATCCGGCGAGGTAATATTTGATTTACTTCGATTCGGTTCTTTCCTTCGTCTCATAATACTGGAGCGAAACGTACGTGTTGGACACGTTTGAAATCCAGAGACTGTAGTCTTCTTGGCTGTCGTCCCGTGTCGACTGGTAAACAGATCCTGGGCTTTCGAAAGACGGTAACGCCTTCATTTTCAGGTCACATATTCCTGCTGAAACCTAAGGACGAACGCACCATAATCCTTCAAAATGTACGTAAATACGGGTATTTAAAATGAACAACGCTGCGAGCACCTCAGTACTCTTGTCTTAGATTTATTTTCCTCTCCTACCAAACGAAGTTTCATGAAATTTTGTTGGGGGCTTCCCCTAAAACGTATCGAGGAAATTAAAATTTGGATAAAATCGTACGCAAACATTTGGCACGAGTACATTATGGTAATGACTCACTGAATTCTTCACAAATAAAAAAGGTCGTATAAAGTTGTAGAGAAATTCAAAATACACGTTTTTATACTAAGTGCATTTTTTCCTGCAATCACGCCATTTACGAGATAATTACGAAGTATATGACAGGGCTAGACAGGACACAGGTGATCAACACGGCGCAAAGAACATTAGATTTGCATGCCGGGAAATTAAGACAAAAATACGTAGCCTAACAATATTTAATACTTAACTGCTTTAAAATAAGGAATTTATATTTATTGCTTCCGACCGGATTGAACTTTGAGGTCAAGGTACGGTTTGCATGATGGACAACTAACACAAAAACAGAGACATAGTATTTAATAGTTTTTGCTGTATACTTGATTATAGTTACATAATAATATGACGCTGCATAACGTAGATGCAAATTTTTTATTCTAAATATTATAGTCTTCGGCTTTGTGTTGTTAAGCGACGTTCCCCTGCAGTTGTCAGTTTCTTACCGATATTTACATAACGCATGATTAAGGAAATAAAAACCTGCAAAAATAATATTTAGCACTTATTGCTTACATCTGGGGATATAAAATTTGGTTGTAGGTAGATTATGAAAATACCTATAAAATGTGTAGGAAATATTGTGTGTAAGTCACAAATTACAAAGTATTTCGCCAGGCTGAAATTTAGAGGTTGTGAATGACAGTCAAATTCAACAAAAGCAAAACAAACACATATATATATAAGTTTTTTCCCAGATATTTAAAAAAAATCTTGATAATAGTAATAGTGTTCAGTAATATATGTAAAAATTCTGAACAAAGACAAAAAATTTGACCCCATTTGATTCAATGTGACGACCACCTGAGAACAGTCCAGGTTGCAAAGAACCTACCACAATTCAAGGTCACGTTATAGGTACATTTCCTATTGTGTTGATGTTTTAAGCCTAAAAAGGTGGTAAATATGGTTAAAGATAAATCTTATTGCGGGAAAAGATAAGAAACGCCCTTCGGTTAGAATCTACAGAAGCCCTATGCAGCTTACTCAAAAAGTAGAATAAATTACACATATTTCAACACACACAATGACTTTTTTAGCGCTGCAAAGCTCTAGTTCAGATATTTACACTATGAGTTTTAATATCATCACTTACTCTGTTGAGAAAGTAGCTCAAGATGCCGTTCCGGCTGAAGAGCAAGACAGTTCCAGTGGCTGTTAAAACTATCCCGATCGACTTTAATAACAAACGGTGCTTCATTATGTATCCCCGTAGTGAGCTGTCAAATGAAGTCAACAAAAGAAAAAATATTTCAATGGCTCCATCAACACGGCACTTTCACGGTACCAATATTAACCCTTTAAAGAAGAAGCATATCTGTTTTATATAAGGACTCAGTGCGTACCGCGCTGTAAACACTCTCCACTTCGGTTATAAAAACCAGTCGCTTAATGTTTTATAAGGCAAAAGTTGCTCTTTGTTCTGAGATCCGTACAAAACACATAAACGCAATGTGGGCACCACGTAGAATTTTTTAATGTGAAACCTGGTGGTACGTAAAGTTACCGCTAGGCTTTAAAAGATTAATCAGCGTAGACCCCATGAATGTCCCCTTTGAAACAAACATCAGAATGGCAATGTGGTATTCTGTGACACCGTCTAGCCTGCTAGGCTTCTACCAACGCTGCAGAGCTAGACAATGTCATACAGGTACCTATGCAATATTGCTAATCACCTGACAGAATGATACTTCTACTCTGGAAATAAACGCAGGATTTCCCCAGTACCGTTGATTCTTAATAAAAGAGAATTAATGCTTACACACAGAACAGTCTTTAATCCAAATAAATGCACATGTAACCACAAAACTTATTTCTTGCTTTGTGATGTTCGTTCTATAAGTTTCGACCCGCATAACTATTTTCAGGTACATAAATTTTTCCCCAGTGGCACAACAGCCCCTAGTGGGCCAGAGCCTCCGCATTATCGAGGCTTCACAATCACCCTCAGGTAGACACACCACACTCAGTAGGACTCCTCTGGACGAGTGATCAGCCCGACGCAGGGACCTGCACCTAACAACACAAACACTCACAAGACACAGACATCCATGCCTCCGGCGGGAATCGAACATAAAATCCGAGCAAGCAAGCGGCCGCAGACCCATGCCTTAGACGGCCCGGCCACTGGGATTGGTGATAACGGGATTTAAAATGTATAATTACAAAACTTTACGTGTTTTGAGTAAGTGTCGCTGTACATTGACACTAGCAGAAAATTATAAAATGCGGTGATTAACCCTTTAAAGACGAAGCCTCTGTGTTTTATATAAGGACTCAGTGCGTACCGCGCAGTAAACACTCTCCACTGCTATTATAAAAACCAATCAGTTAATGCGGTATAAGGCAAAAGTCGCGTTTTGTTCTGAGATCCACACAAAACAAATAAACGCAATGTGAAAACCATGTAGAATTTTTGAATGTTAAACCTGGTGATACGTAAAGCTACCGCTAGGCTTTAAAAGGTTAAGATAGCAAGTTTCGTTATGCAAGCCTTTTGTAGACGGCTAATGTACATTTCTTACTTTCAGTTGTACAGTTGCGGAGGTGATATATTTGAAAGTAGAACAGTAAGATTTCTTTTAATTATGCTGTATGCTATATTGGAAGCGTGTGAATAGCTTTGAACAGATTTTGTATGTTTAACAAGTTCGACGATTTTTATTAAGAATTGTCTTGACCACGTATTTTTTATGGTTTATAAGTTTATATAATTTACATCTGCAAGTATTTGCTGGTATTTTATAGCACGTCTTTATTTTATGGTGTTCCAGGACTACCAGTAGAAGAACGACTGCTAGTTTCTCATACAATAAATTATTCCTCTTCATAAATCTGATGGGTAATTAAGTGTAATACGTTAATTGATTCGTTTGCTGCTTGGCAGCGTAAACAAACCTTCACTGAGGTAGAAACCTGTTGCATAGGAGAAAAAATTATTTTAAAATAAAACTGTGTTTCACCCAGAAAAAAAGTGCTACTGAAGTAAGTTGAACCCGGTTAGAACGACATCGGTTTATGCGACACCTCTTCTATAGCGTGAGATATTCTGTGGTACCAATTAATTCCTCATTGTTAACCATAACATTACACTCCTCGGTTATAACAACACTTGTTTATAACAACACAAAATATTCAGTCCCTTTCATGATGTTATAACCGAGTTCGACTATATATACTTGGCTCATCCAGAAACAAAGTGCTACTGATATACCTACCTGGCTCATCCAGAAACAAAGTGCTACTGATATACCTACCTGGCTCATCCAGAAACACAGTGCTACTGATATACCTACCTGGCTCATCCAGAAACAAAGTGCTACTGATATACCTACCTGGCTCATCCAGAAACAAAGTGCTACTAAATTGCATACGTGGTTCGCCAGCAAAAAATTCTATTGTAGTACACATTGAGTTCAGCCTGTGCTTGGTCTTCAGACTGCCAATCGGAGAACTACTGCAAGGAATCCGAACGGTTAGCTACCTAGTCAAGACCACTTAAATGTGAATTCCAGCATCCCCACTTCTAGCATCAGAAGACATTAGGGCAAGGTAGGCTACTCTATGTCACAACTTGGCAGTCACTGTGTTTGTCATTACAACTCACCTTGACTGCAGAGCTACAAAAAACATAAGAATTACTGTTGTTATATCTGCCACAATAAACGGCACCTGCGGTTATAGAATCTTCTTCCAGCAGCACAGGTTAAGTTACATTTTACGTTTGTGACATACACATTTTTATTCTATCAATATTATATCCAGGCATTTGCCAGTAGCTGAGACACAGTGGGTACTCTGCATAAAACTCTTGGAGAATTTGTCTCTGGCTTTCCAGTACTTTATTGCCATCGCAATGAAGTAATTTTTGTTGTGTTTTTAAAGTAAGTGACGATAGTTGCGATCCAAACAGGGACCTCATGACAGCAGTCTAGTAAGCTAAGCACTATACCGGTAGGAAAGTCAGTCTTGTGCGAAGGGCACTGGCTCTCTTTCCCGGCGGTAAAGTGACCGGGGTATGGCATTCGCCACCTACGCCCTTCTAGTGCCGAGGTTCAAGAAAGAGTAGAGTTAAAATTCCACTCCCCCTCTGGGCCTTCATGGCCTGTTGCCTTTTACCTTTAAGTCATGTCAGGTCAGGTCATGTTTGGTTAGGTTAAGTTAGATTAGGGTAGACCTGATTTGGATTCCTTGTTATGTTAGGTTATAGTAGGTTAGGTTACTTCAGGTTAGGTTATGTTAGGGTACGTTAAGTGACAATAGTTTGAAATATTTTCTTCTTTTAATAAGGCTCTACAGCCCAAATCGGCCCTAGGCCACCTCACTTTGGAGTTCTTGGATCACACACAATTAGATACACACAGACACACCCATACACAAACACACACACACACAGAGCCGGTACGGCTCCTCTGAACGAGCAATCAAGCCGTCGCAGAGGCCGCTACGTACACAACACACAAAAAACACAAGAGACTAATATCCATGCCCTCAACGGGATTCGAAACCGCGATCCCAGCAAACAAAAGGCCGCAGACCTATGCCTTAGACCGCATGGCCACCAGGATGTGTTTTTTAACTTTCCAGCATTACTGGATTTTGTATTTTGCACAGAGCATAAAATATTAATTTTATAGCGTTAGTCTGCAGGGGATGCAAGAAAAATATCACGTTCTACGATCCTTAGATTTATCCTGTTTTTAGTCTTAATATTAATACTAAGTTCCGAACAAGAATTTAGATTTTGTTATTATTATTATTATTATTATTATTATTATTATTATTATATACACACATAATCAAAAGATGCTCACTATTTTCTGTTTTTTTGTCATACCACAATATTACCTACGTATCAAACTTTAATGCCTTCAGTTATGTATACGCCTAAAGCAAATTACGTGAAGGTCTATCAAATTTCACACTTGCCTTTTTCGCTCTGCAAATCTTCCATATAAAATCTAATATAATGACAGAGTAATAATAAACACCAAATAATGCACCAAAAATATATATAATCTTTATTCGTGAAAGTCTCCTACATGTTTCGACCCTGCTGGGCCATCTTCAGGGAGAATAATATTGATACACTATGGTTGCGTTTATACAGTTAAGTGTGAATGTGCCCTAGGTTTCACCCCCGTTTGAGAGGTAACGTGTACTGTCCGCGGTCTGTGTTTCTCAAACGGAGGGTGAAGCCTAGGGCACATTCACACTTAACTGTATAAACGCAACTATAGTGTATCAATATCATTCTCCCTGAAGATGGCCCAGCAGGGTCGAAATATGTAGGAGACTTTTACGAAAAAAGATTATATATTTTGGTGCATCAGTTGGTGTTTATTATTTTGTATGATACAGTGCACGGACATGGAACACATTAAACTCACCGTTCCTTTGATCCTACCTATTTCTGCTAGCCCTCCTATATGAATGAAAAAGGGCCCTGATAAAACGATCGTTTTACACCCACAGTCATTAAAACTCTCGTTACAAACCACAGGATCTCAAAGTGTGAAGGTCATTTGACCACATATCTAGCAAATTTTCCGTTACGGACAGACATAAAATGAGACATTTCTCAGCCCCTACATAACACAAGTTACATGAGAAATTGTGCTTCTTCCTTATTTTACACAAACGTCGGGGCTTCTTGATTTGGTAAACGGACTTCCTTCTTCAGGAGTTGAGGACATGCTCTCCGGGCAAGTCATCAGGGGCCGGATGCACTCTCTGGAGAAGATGATTTGGCTTGGTTTGTTGTCGGTCGCGTTTCTACAAAAACAAAACACCATTTTGGATTTGATTAAACGAGACAGGTGCAGCCTATAGTATCCTTACGTATGTGTACCTGTCTGTACCCCTTAATTACACTGAAAGTGTGAGACCGCAAAAACAACTCCCTGGATCGGAAATATCCACATCTTCTTCCAGCCCTTTCCCTTCCCTCTCCAGTGTACTGCCCTACCATTCCCCTCCACTCACCCAGCCATCCTGTTCACAGGGATATTTTTACTGATTACGGCGTGATAAACTTCGCTAGCGACAAACGCTTTGGGCTAGTTTATATGGGCAAGATTTGTCTGGGCGGAACCACAACATTAAGCAGACACTGGAGACTTAGAAACTCGCCACCCTACCACCCACAGTTTTCTTCTGATGACCTCAGCACAACACGCAACACTAAACACTAAACAGGTTGCAACAATATTAAGGTCTTACATTCAGAACTGCTTACCACTAGAGCAAAAGCCATCACGGTATTTCGTAATATTATTAAAACATGCGACACACCGTCCTGTAGTAGATCCTCCAAAAATAACACTAATGCCTCCCCTCACACCAATTCTGCAGACAAATATATTTTCCTTATGCTGTATCAACAATTATACTGTAAACCCTTGGCACAGTTTCAATTTGTAAATCAATGTTCGGTACGACTGTATGTGCATACCAACAGTTATTCATGCGGCAGGCACACGTTTCATAGGTGCTACATCAGTTAGAAGTAACGTATGATTTATTAGCAGGTTTCATGATTTATACTTCCGTGCATACATTCTTAGGTTGATCAGATTAAGGGGGTTGAGATGGCCAGGATATGGTGCACGCATTATAGCGAATTGTGCGTAAGTTTTGGGTTAGAAAGCGTGCGACAAAGAGCGAGAGACTATTTGGAAGACTTAGGTAGAGACGGATAGAAAATATTGAAATCGACCTTTAAAGAAATAGGATGAAAGGTTGTGGAATATATTCCTTTGGCTCAGGATAGAGACATGTGGCGGGCTGGTATAAAAAAAGGCAGTACGTACTAACAAACGTCAGATTTCCGTGAAATGGGGACAGTTTCTTACCTAAATGAGGGTTAAACTCGCTGGAGTTAGTAGTTAGTGACTTGCCCAGTTTTCCTTGTCTTACTGATGTCTTATTTCTCCATCCACTAAACAGGACACGTCACGCTGTCGCAAAGACTTAAGCTAGACTTGTACCTCCAAGGGTTTTGCAGCGTGGTTGAAAAACTTGTTTTTCGTGTCATTGCAAGGTTCTCTCAAATTTGTGACGTAAAAGACCTTCATCACATGATCTTCTTAAGAGGATTGCTTTTTTTATATAATGTCCATAAAATACAAAATGTAATACACATTACGGTGTTATTCAAATTGTGCGCTCTTACGTGTGGTGTGACTGACGAATACTTCTGTTAAATTGCTAACTCCTGTCTCAACGTGAAATACCATAACAGTAAATTTCACTACGTTTTTTCACCGTGCATTTTTATTGAATTATTCACTAAAAAGTGTCAACAATAACGCACCAATTTAATCTACGTGACCCCAAGCCCTTAAAGGGCCACCTTCACTCCGAAATGTTTCGGTGCCATACACACCACTATCATCAGGGAGAGAGAGTGTTCACACTGAAAGCTGGGACGCCAAACAAGGACTATATCTCACCGGTGGCGTCCCAGCTTTCAGTGTGAACACACTCTATCCCTGATGATGGTGGTATATATGCCACCGAAATAAGTGGGAGTGAAGGTAGCCCTCTAAGGGCTTGGGGTCTCATAGATTAAATTGGTGCGTTATTGTTGGTACATTAAAGTGAATAGTGCCGTACAGTGAATCTTCCGAGCCTGGATGTGGCTGTGCGAATACTTTCCTTATGCACCGTATTACCTTTCTGTATGTTCATGTAGGGAGGATTTGAATGACAGCAAAATGTGGAAAAAATTGTTTTATAATTGTCATGCATATTAAAATTTAGGTTTTTCTCACGGTTTCTCAAGCATAAAAGACGTTTTGTGTTCTCAGACTCATTAATCCTTCAACTATAAGATCTATGCGATCAATTTTTATGAATTCACGGCAGATTCCCATTACACAGTGCCGTGTTTGATTTTTTTCCCGCCAGATGGCACTTGCATTTCTTTTGACCTCCCTTTTTTTCTTTCCCATCTTGACTCGCCTTGCACTTTTCACACCTGTCATACACTTCAATCGCGAGTGGAGACCTGAAGAGTCACAAGCCACTTTTGTCACTCTACATGACCTTTGTAAAGACTATCAATTCATATTATTAAATGTCTAACGTGTAATTATTTTGCGAATCAAAAGGACACACAAATACATGGCGTTGGCAGATTTTAATATTTTAAAACTACAGTAGGCAATATATATATATATATATATATATACCACTGGGTTTTAAACCCTGAAATATAGTAACAACGTATTTTTTTCATTTACTCTTTATCTCAAGAGGCAAATATATCTAGATGAGAGCGCATCACCTTTTACTGCGTCGGGGTACAGTCCAGTTGTCGCTTCTCAAGAACCTAGGCAAGAAATGCAGCGCCAGTATGATGATGCCTAGCAGTACCAGCCCAAGGGAGCAGTACAGTCCCATGATGGGCAGCATCAGCAGCAGCCGTAGATCAGCTGCAATCTCTGGTGAAACAGTAGCTCGTTCTTCAAACCATAACATGGGGAAAAACACTGTGGGTACGTAGTTGTACATACTGAAATGACACATAAGAAGATGAAAGGAAGTCAAATTTATCAACACACAACTTCAAACAAAATAGTTATTTGGGTTAAAAAAGGAAAGGTGTTCAAGAATACATATAATTAGGAAATAAGACTAAAATATAGACAAGAAACCTGGTGACAGGGCCAGTCTATAACTTTCTTATCGTGCGTGTTGCGGCAATATATTATACAACAACAGTTAACTGAATGCACAGTGAATGTGAAGCAATTTAAGTTAAAACCCAAGGGCCTGAAGTTAAATCAATGCCCCGAATAATCTACGAAACCACGACCTTCCCCCCAGTACTGACAAGCCTTATTTATACACATAATGTCATTTAAAATAAAGGGCAACATGTCTTTCCTCATGAAATTAAAGTCCAGTGTTGGATCCTCAATATTAAGACAACCTTTTGCTCCCTTAATTTTTCCTGAAATAAAATTTTACTGATGGCGATGAGAATCAAATTTACGTGGTTAGTAATTTCATAAGAAGTATTATATTATTTTACGAGGGCCCCCTGGATATTTTTCGTGCTGTAAATGCCATAATTCTATGGAAAGTAAACGAAAATAATTAATGTTAAAAGCACTGTTCACTGGTTTAACAACTCATAAGGTTTGAAGTCATGTTTTGTTAATCCAACAAAGCCCGAGACCCTCGGTATTATTTCATAACATGAGGATAACTAAAGGCGAGCTGTTAGCTCCTCGCCTAAGTACCAAGTTACGGGACCACCCCTTGTCGGCTGTCTGTGATTGTTTATTCAATACATTCTCAGCTACTCGTCATATCTAGAGGCCGTCCCTTCCGTCTGAAACCAGCGGACACACAGTGTCATGCTGACAGGTACTCCTTTCACACGTTCTTGCTTATGGGTGTGAAAACTTGTTTGCCAGTTAATAGAAGAACACGGACTGAGGGTTTTCAAGAACATGGTACTGAGGAAGCTGTTTCGGCCCAAGACAGAGGAAGTAACCGGAGGCTTGAGAAGGTTCCATAATATGGAGATTTACGGTTTGTACTCCTCGCAGAATATTGTTCGGGTGATCAGATCAAGGACAGATGGTTAGGGCATGTGGCATGGATTGGGGAGAAGATGGATACAAGCAGGGTGTCTGTAAGGAAACCTAAAGGAAAGGGCGACTGTCTAAACTTAGGCCTCGATGGGAGTATGGTAATAAAATGTACCTCAGAAAATAAGGTGGGAGGGTGTGGACCGATTTGTTCTGCCGCGGGAAAAATACAATTGGCGGGTTTTTGTAAAAGCGGTAATGAAAATTCGGTTTCCATAAAATGTGGGTAATTTATTGACTACACGATGGACTATTAACTTCTCAAGAAGCAGTCTGCTCCATGGAATTGATGTCTTTTGAACAGTTTCTTTACTAATGTCTTTGGTATGACTTCGCTTTCCATTTAACAAAATTAACCGCTACTTACGTAAATCTGCTATTCTCCTGCAGCAACATGTTGATTTGCAACCGTGCTGCCACGTCTAGGGGAATCCCCGTGTTCTGCAACAGAATAAAGAAGCCTGTTATTGGAGTATTCTGAGCAGCGGTGACTTTAAATAAAAAAGACAAAGATCCCAGAAACATTGTAAATCCGACAGACACACGAAGCGTTGGCTGGTAATTTACTGGGGGGGGGGGGGGAGGAAAACAAATTTTTGTATTCTCTGAATCAAAAAAGTGTAGGTTAAAAAGGCCTGGAAATAGGTTAATGCGACATAACGATTATTCGATTATTCCTGTGTGAAAATTTCGTTTAATGTCCAAAAATATAAAGATGTAAATGTCTAGAAATATAATTTTGTTGGTTGCTTTAGTTGGGTATAAAACTTGGTTTCTCAGATTGACGGGGGTACATAGGCTGAGGCTGTTCGAGAATAAGATGCTTTGGGTCTAAGAGAAATGAGGTATGAAGGGACTGGAGAAAATCGCGAAACTAGGATCTTTATGATCTCTTCAACAAATATTATTCCAGTGATAAAATAAATAAAAATGAAATGAGAGGGGCACGTGGCACACACGTGGAACAGGCGAGGTGGTTATAAGATATATGTAGGAAAACCTGAGGAATAAAGGCCACTTGAAAAACCAAGGCATGGATGGGAGAATAATATTAAACCGGTCCAGAATTGTAAGATGGCCGTCTATTAATTGGTATGTATGCATACAGTGTGTAAGATGAATGCATTTGCTATTGTCAATTACACATTACTTTAAATAGCCCAACAGAAGGTATTAACCCTTTAAAGACGAAGCGTGTCTGTTTTATATAAGGACTCAGTGCGTACCGCGCTGTAAACATTCTCCACTTCGGTTATAAAAACCATTCTCTTAATGCTTTATAAGGCAAGAGTTGCTGTTTGTTCTGAGATCCGTACAAAACACATAAACGCAATGTGGGCACCACGTAGAATTTTTTAATATTAAACCTGGTGGTACGTAAAGTTACCGCTAGGCTTTAAAAGGTTAAATAAACATCACTTGCCGGTTCCAACGTAATATAAAAGCGATGAATGTTCGGGTCTGGCTTCATGCCTTCCATAGAGCGTGTATAGTAGGGGTCAGCATCAAGATAGTGTGGATAAGACACAAAGGCTGGGGCCCCATGTCGACAGGCAGTCACATTGAGGGCTCCCTGCGGGACACACTGTCCCGCGCAGTTGCACTGGTTTCTGACGTCAAGAGTGCCATTGTCCACAAGCCTCTTACCGAGTTCGAACCGATATCCCGTGATACCGAGCACCTCCACGTCTTCCACATAATCAAAGGTAATTGTCCTGGAAACAGAAAAAAAAAATACTGACAATGACTTCTTGCTCTAACACTCACAGCTCCGTCTTCATTCGATGACATTTCAGCTGTGAACGTGAGACTTTATGTTCTCAGCCTGGTAAATATATAAAGATTAATGTGTTGTGGTACGAGACGCCGTGTAGTCTGGTGCGTATGTACAAATATTATGATGAGAGACAGAAAGACAAATGGTGGTCTCAGTTACGATTATATAGCTTGGGTGGTAGACGAATAAATGAGTTAGGGGAACTGATGTTGACAGTGGAAAACAGAAGTTCTCGGAGAAAATCCTGTCCCAGTGCCAGTGTGTCCGCCACAAATCTCACACGGAATGGCCCGAGATTCGACCTGACGTCAGCGGTGAGGGGCTGGCAAATAGCAGCCTAGGTCATGTCATGGAGGAAACCGCATGCCTCCAAATTCAGGATAAAATATATACGCGGCAGATTCCTCCGAAATGTCGGCCTCTTTCTACCAAACTATACGGTCTCATACGTTATAAGTCTGTAAGCTTCATGTTAATAAAAACAGCTTTTATAAAAAACAGGAAATTTATTGACAAACGGACACGGAATTTATTGGCAAAAGGCAGAGAAATTCTTTAAAAGGTGATGGGGAATTTCTTGACAAAGGTGGTACACAGCCAAAATTACAAGTCTTGCTGAGAGGTACTTTCCTTCTAGTCAGTCATTTTCCTTGGGTAAATCAAAAAGTGTGACAACACTGCAGTGTTCTGTCTGCTCGGGACAGGGTACGCAGCGTTACCACCGCGCCAACAACTGAACGCTGCCGATAACCTCTTCTGATCTGTTGTTTTACTTCTCAGCCAAGGCGATGCTTTGTAAGATTCTGAAAGAGTTAACTACGTACTGAAGGACCATGTTCCTCAGTTGTAAGGTGAAGGTCAGAGCGTATTTACGGACAAATGACGTGACAAGTTTCATATCCTCCACCCAGTCAAGGCGGCCTTCGGCCAAAGTGACTGAAACCCAGGTCGCGAAAGGCTCCAGCTTAGGCGACAGAGCTAATCCCGGCTCAAACCCCAGATATAGGCCTACCCTACCTAACTTTTATCCCCCCAGAAGGACATACTGTCCTTCGTAGCGGAAGTCCGTACTACGAATACGTCACGGCCCTCAGTCAACGACATGTTACCCGTCAGCGTAAGGACAATCCTCTTTATGGCCACTAAGTTCCCTTGTCAGAATTCAGCGATGCATTTCTTTTGCAGAAATGGCTAAAGGGACAAAAGCACTATGTCACTTACTTAGCTGTTTGATTGTTAGTGAATTAATTGTAAAGTCACTTGCCTGCAGAGGTCAGCTGAGAACATTTCGATGGGTTTGTCTCTTGTCTGAACAGGAGGAAAAAGTTCCCCAGCCGAACCCTTCACCTGACCACACTCGGCCTCAAAGAAATCTGTTCTATTCCTGTAGTTCCACTGACGAAGCACTCCCACCCGCAAGATGCCTTCTTCTCCTGTCTCCATGTTGAACAAACCGTCAAATTCTGAAGAACCATTCCTTCCGTAAAACCAACCAAATTTGTCTACTGGTATCTTGGTGTCTGCTAAACTCGGCATTTTGGAAGCCATCGTGAGAATAGGGTCACTATACCCTTCGAAGAGCAGTTCTCCTGCTGTTTTAGTCACCCAAACTTTTTGACCCGTCATCCGAAGTGCTCCCGAAAAGGTTACTTGCAAGATGGCGCCCCGAGAGCGCAACACATTAGTCGCAGCCTGAAAAAAAAACCATAGTTCTTACGTAACATTCCCAAGTGTATCGAACATTTTCCTTCTTTTTTCTTCATAAAATATGTTTTAGATGCTGGCTCTCATTACACCATCAGACAAGTATAGTGCATATTTATATAGCACTGAGTCATTAGGTGGAGTTAAATTCCATTCCCTTATACAGATTAGCAATATCTAAAAAGTCCAACGGAGTACGTTTCGAATATTCTACTTATACCAGCCACGTGCCTGCCATACGACGCACTGCCATAATATTCATGCGCTACTCCGCGGAAACACTGTAATCACCGACAGCAATGGATAACAATCGATAGTACGAGACACTGATCGGTAATAACCGATACTATTCAATTACAATGGAAGATGATACCAACCGAGAATCATAGAAAGCAGTTGCTAGATATCCACTACTACCGATTACTATCCACAACAATCCACTCAGTGTGTAACTGGCGTCCCTCGCGAGGGTGTTACATGAAGTACACTGGATGTGGCAGAAAAGTAATGAGACTGGTTGTATTTTAACCATGAATTTTACTCTTTTTACAAATCAAAGCTATCCCCTTCAAAATAGTTCCCTTGGGCAGCTACACAGCGACGGAGGCGTTGTCTCCATTGTTCGTAGCAGTGCTGGAAGGCTTCTGCTGGAATACCTTTCAGCTTGTCGGTTACGCTCTTCTGTATATTATCCAAAGTACCAAAATGGCGCCCTTTCAAGTGGTTTTTGAGGCGGGGGAACAAAAAGGAGTCACAGGGACTGAGATCCGGCGAATAGAGTGGTTGAGGAACCACAGGAATGTTTTTTTCTGCCAAAAATTCATTGATGGAGACTGCTGTGTGACAGGGGGCGTCGTCGTAGTGAGTGGGCTCCGGCTTGCCCACTCAGAATAGTGACCAGGTTATAGGCTAAACGAATAGTGACCAGGTTATAGGCTAAACGAATAGTGACCAGGTTATAGGCTAAACGAATAGTGACCAGGTTATAGGCTAAACGAATAGTGACCAGGTTATAGGCTAAGCGAATAGTGACCAGGTTGTAGGCTAAACGAATCAGGCTCTCGGGGTTCGTTTCTTGGGAGGGCCAAGAAACTTTTCTCTGCTCCAAATACACCCCCACTCAATAGGTAGCGGGCTTTGTCACTTTCATTTTATGCTTAATAAATTCCCATAAATTTTTTTTATTATTTGCTGCCATGTTAGTACTTCATATTTTTTAAAACTTTAGACGCATGTAAAGTGTCCCATGCGTTCTACTTGCCCTGCCAATTTTGTTCCACTTAGTGTTATCGCCATAGCAATACTCCCATTTCCGTTATTTACGTCGCACCAGATCGTCGTCTAAACAACAGGCCCTACGTAACATTCAGTAACATTACAGTTTTACACGCCTTAAGCCATAAGCAGCAGGTTTAATGGTAAACAAACCAGGGCGACGACATTCAGCGTCGTGATGACGTCATCAAGAGTGCCGTTTGAGTTCTCCTGATCGAAGTACCACCACCTCCTCTGCTTGTATGTTACCGTGCGGTTTGCATTCCAGGTTATGTTCACCTTTGCTTGCGTTTCTCTGTAAAACAAGCACCGATATCTATTAGCACAGTGTGGTTACGCACAAGTATTGGAAAAGACAGAACTGTCAACTATTTCAAGACTAAACAGCTGAAACACTTTCCTTCTTTTACTAACACTTCGGAAGTAACATCCATTTCTTTAGAAGTACTCAGGATTATGCCAGTTTGTATTTCTGTTATGAGCGACATGAAGTTGAAAACGACTACGGATTGTTTGAAGAATAACTCGGATAGGAGAAAAGCCAGTTCTGCTATTACGCGCTTCTTTAAAGCGAAATGGCTATAACAATGTTGTTGAATACGTGAAAGCACTTCGTATGGCGCGAACTTTTTTAATTTGCATGTTGGCTATTATGCAATTTCAGCGACCAGTGTGAAAATAGAAGCTTGGATGACCGGCCAGGTTTTTGGGATTTCGACCTACCTTTATAACGCGATTTTCTACAAAGCGTGGTCTCGCAAGAACACCAATATCAAGTTATAGAACAACTGTCCGTGTTCGTACAAAATTCTCTCCCAGCGCCACTTTGTCCATTACGAATTTCTTACGTAACATCCCGGGTATTAAAGAATAAAAAAGTGTAGAAGTTTGTTTGTGGCCAGTGCCCCCCGATATCGGAAAGAATATATTTTTTTAAAGTTACCCGGTTTCACCCGCTTGTTTTCCGGTAAGATGAAGATGATTATGATCTACGTAAAATTATATTCATTTCTGACCAACGACACAACTGTTGGTTAACATGTATATTGTCAATTCTTCATTATGTTTCGCCTAATAATAATAGCCATCCTCAGGGAAACTGCTGGCACGAACAGACGTTTCATGCTAAAATGTCGTCAGTACTTTTAAGTGGGAGAGCCCGTTGTAATGACTACATAGAGATACAGGGATTGTAACCCTCAGTCACAACTAAACGTTTTTGTATGCTATAGAGTTTTACTGCAACATGTTTCGGCTCATATATAAGATAACGTAAAAAATACAGGGCGTTTTACATAGAAAATTTCTTTGGCACCTTGTCATCTTAATGATGGCTCATTATATATGAGCTGAAACATGCTGTTATCCCTCTATCTGTGTATCAATGATTGATACTAAAATTACTAAATTACACTCTTCTGGACTGTGAAGTCTTGTAGTCTGGTACATATATACACCGATGTTGCGGAGGAAATTGCTGCTTCCATCATCGTGTAGATCCATTTATCCTCATGACAGAGGACACAGGTTATTATGAAATGTCTATATACCGTACTAGGCTAATGGCATGATATTTCAGAAGAAATCAGTCTAGGTCAGGCTTGACCTTAATGTGCCTCATGCAAGTTTCCTGTAAAACTGGTATTCTAGTAGTTCAGATGGACAAAAAGCTGACCATGAACGGCATTTTAAAATATTTTTAGAAAAAGGAGACTCACGTCTAACTGAGAGGAAACTACTGTAATAGAACGAAGCGAAATCGGAAGCAATCAAATAAGGGGAAGCATAATAGTTGGGTTTCCTACCCCATTGTGTGTGCATAAAGACTTCTAGTCTGCACCGACAAGCTCAACATTACCTGGTTTCCCGCGCCTTGTTATTAATATTGCTACATGTTTCCTATCATATATATATATATACATATCTGAAATGTCCAAAAACCGGAACAGAAAATACATAAAATATATTACTTTATTATTTCTTTTCGCAGTCCTTCCCTCTTCTACCTACTCACAGTATTTGTCGAGGTTGTTTATTTTCACTTGATCACACCCAGACACACACCACAGTCGGTAGGACTCCTCTGGACGAGGGATCGGCCCGTCGCAGAGACCTCTACCTGACAACACAAACACTGTACAGAGACAAACATTTAGGACTCTGTTGGAATTCGAACCCACAATCCCAGCAAGCGCTCGGCCGCAGACCTACTCCCTAGACCGCGCGGCCACTGGGATCGGCACTGTTATTATTTCAATTGGAAATGATGACCCAATATACTTTATGATATTTATGTTTTTACGTACTTTAAAAGAAAATTGTATTGTAACATAATGTTCATGTAATATAAGAAAGAGAGGCCTCTGCCTTTATACTTTTCCTGGAAATTGTATTTTGCCTGATGATGGACGCTCTGTGCGCCCGAAACATGTGGCAGTGTTAGTAATAAACAGCAGGAAACGAGAGTTTCTTTGAGCTTGTCGGCACAGACTGGAAACGGAACGACATATTTTATTCTATTAATGTACGGATCTTGTCTAAGTTACGGCTACCATAGCTCGTCTAGCTGGCCACCCCTGGACAGTATAACGACCCGGATCAGTATCGTCAATGAACGGATCATATTGCCGTCTCAATAAGAACAGACGGTCAAAACTTGGTAGCTGACAGTTCTGACGCTACAGCGTATGATCTAACAGTGCAGTTGAGTTGGCACCACTCCTTCATACTAAGCCCGCAAACAGGCTAACCTGACAGATTTATCGTAAATTTTCTCAGCCTCTCCGTCCAAATTCCGGAATATTATTTATAATTAAACCATGACTACTTCCTTTCGAATTCTTTCCCACTCTTCATCACAATATCCTATTATTCAATCCGTATAATCTATTCTACTGATAGCGTCACTAACTGAACAATGAATGAATGAATGAATGAATGAATGAATGAATGAATGAATGAATGAATGAATGAATGAATAAATAAATAAATAAACAAATAAATTGTT
Organism: Coptotermes formosanus; assembly: GCA_013340265.1. Lineage (NCBI taxonomy): Eukaryota > Metazoa > Arthropoda > Insecta > Blattodea > Rhinotermitidae > Coptotermes > Coptotermes formosanus. Next base: position 1,157,702 of record BLKM01000769.1, on the reverse strand, counting down.
TTGAAAGCAAATAGATAAATATATAGATATGCAAAGCAATTAATACGTGGAGTTTTTGTGTGTGCATTTGAACCACACCGTTGCAAAGCACCAAGAGCAAACCGTTGAACCATAAGAGTTGAGCATAACTGTCTGTAATAAGTAAGGCATGTTGCACTCTGCTGTTAATTGGACGCTGCAAAATGTAGGTCTCTGAATATTAAAATACTTAAAAGGTGCTGTGGGTCAGAGATCAAAAAAAGATTGAGCCATTATTAGCAATTTATTTTAAAAGACTTCAGAAAGACGATGCAGTAGTTTGAAGGAAACTAAATAACATGTAATAAGAATCAGTTCTCAAGTAGGTGCACCGCTTGAGGTCAACATTAAGAATTAAAGAGAGAAATACTTTATTGGTTAATAGGAGCAATTTTGTAAGCCGCAATGACTGCATACAAACAAGGCACGGACTGGCTAGTTATGAACTGTGACACACTGAACACTGGCAACAGTGCCTCGAGTTGAATTTTTAAGGTAAAATTTATACATCCGTTCTATACACAGGAAAATTATATTAGATTTGATTCACGTACACGTTGGTAAGCTAATTACTGTTGAAATGACGCTCCTTGCTGTGATTTCTACAATTTTACTTTTGCCACAGAATAAAAATAAATTTTGGCATGCAAAAATTTGTAAGGGTATTCTTAACATATCACAGCATACATTTACCATTATTACTAACCACACCAAATTACTTTTACAAAACAACTTTCATGACGTAACTATATTATTAATTTCTATTCTTTTCAAAAGAAATTATCCTAATGCGTTTGCATATTGTCAATTTTTTCACTATATATATTCTAACCCCCTATGATATACAAATTCTTCCCCTTCTTCTACACTGAATCGTTTAAGTTGATATCAAAAACAGGCTTACAAACATACAAGTGTCACGGTTTTCTTGCCAGGTTTTAAGGACCTTGATGAAACTACGTCAATCATAGTTTTTATCGTCAGTCGGTCATTTTAACGCGATACATAATAAATCTTACTGCGGTTTGATGTCAGAGATAAGATTCGTGGTAAAATAATGTTTGAAAGATGTCACAACCAGTCTTCCAATAATGCATTATGATGCTTTCAGTGTCCCATCCAAAGGTATCTGGCTTTTATAACAGCATGTAATGAAGGTCAGAGCTTGGTTCTAAATACTGGCCTTGTCCAAATGTAAGACTGCATGAAGATGCGCTCATGCAGAGTCAAAATACAATTTCGACTTCCAGATAGAATAAGAGGATTATCAATACTTGGGTTTTCCAAAAAAGCACTCCATTTTGAAATAACTTTTTAATATCGTACGGTGTTCTCAGAAGAAAGTCGAAATTCCGGAAACCCTATCCGAATAATTTCGGGGTCAAATAAATTCCTCTGTATTACTTACTTGAATCTATAAGGGCCGAGTTCAACCAGGGCAGGCTTAAAGTTTTCTTCTAACAGCTCCTCGGGATTTGTCCAGTTGAAGAAATAGAAATCAAGGTATAGAGGAATTGGATTCTCCTTCCACATTGCGTAGCTCTTCGATGTTGGAGACAGCTGCAATTCCTACAAGAACAGTCATACATCATTCTGCCACATTGACTATTGACATGGAAGAATTTCGCGGTTGCAGTATCATGCAGGTAGGGAAAACAAAAACGAAAGAGCACTTTACGTGCACGTCACGGCTGTCTGTCCTTCTGTTTGTTTATCGGGGCTCAGCGCCTAAACCGTTGGACAGAACTGTTATTCAACTCGAATATGGGAGATTTTCACTAAACGCTTCTGGGACAATTTCACTTCTGAGCCGCATGGATAAATACCGTTTATTTCAGTTACACAAATGCAGTTTTATGGTGTATAATGGTCTAAGTGCTAGGTGTAAAAATCACTGCGGTAAGATAAGGTACAAAATATATTTCCATAATGTTAGTAGGTTGCACGAAGGAGGGCTAATTGGATTGGTCGCATTTTGCGTAGGAACTGCCTTTTAAAACACATTATTGAAGGAATGATAGAAGTGACAGGAAGACGAAGAAGAAGATATAAGCAGCTACTGGATGATCTTAAGGAAATGACAGCATACTGGAAACTGAAGTAGGAGGCACTAGATCGCACTCTGTGGAGAACTCGGTTTGGAAGAAGCTACGGACCCGTCTTAAGGCAGACTGCGGAATGGATATTAGTAGGTTATATTAAATACTAAACGTACTGAAAATTACAAAACGTAGTCTACAAAATACTACAAAATATGAGAGATATTTTTCTGAAGGTAAATAAGTTCGACAAACTACAGATATATCGTTACATCAAATTTTGTCTGCCACGTTACAAATTGAGCTATTTGCAACTATTTTAACTATGCATTAATGTAGCACAATCCAGAAAAAGGAAATCTTTAGATTACATGTCTAATTTCTGGCTGGTTCATTAGGTATTCAGGCGGTAGGATACCTAACTTGTTAGGCAGGGACGAGGTTTTAGTTTTTTATGGCAGTGAAATTTTTATATGCTCTTGTTGGTGACTGTACTTGCTGTCTGGTGGTGATTACATTCCTTATAAACATGCTGCTACCATCTTCAGCGTACAATTGAGTACTCTGAATATGGAAGCAACATATTCCTCCAAACTTTTACTAAGCATACACTAAAAAACTTTTGTTTCACAAACCATAAAAACTCTCTGGGCAGGCGGTACACAGCTGCTTCTTCAGCAAGATGGCGTACTGGCCTCTTATTGTGTTAGTTCACGTAAGTGCTTAATCAACCACAGAGCAGACAGTTGGATGAAAGGATGACTGGCTGTTTGCCCAAATTGATAATTTCTTAATCAGTCAGTGCTCGGACTTCCTGGCGATGTGGGTGAAGCTAAGAAAAGACACACTGGCTGCATGTATGCCCAGCATGCATTGAATTGCCCTAACAGAAAATTATAGGACAACGCCCGTAAAGAGCTTACATTTTCCAATCTGCTTGAGAATCAAAACACGTATATCTGAGAACGGATTTAAAATGATGCCTTTACACCAGCCTGCTCAGTAATGTATACTTACGTAAGCCGGTGTATTCAGGCTTATAAGGTATGTTAAACTACAACAAAATGCAACCATTACCAACACTTCATTGACCTTTTCCTTGCCGAGGTGAATATCTAAATTTTAGCACATCGTTTATGCAAAGCGTGAGTATTATTTTAACAGAAAAATATAAAATCATAAAACGAAATTTTTTTTGAAAATAAAATAGATATTATGCAGCATATCTTAAAAATGTCATAGGTTTGTTTGTTGCTTAAATGTATAAAGTGAATTTCTAGGGGTGTTTTTCTACTGCTTTCGGGTTTGGCAAGTGGTTTGGCAAGTGACATTTTTAAAAGTTTAAGTATCAATTTTCAACAACTGTTATGGCAGAGGGAAATGTATAAGGCTCGTGTGAATAACAATCACATTTACACGTCTTTTAGCTGCTGATTGTCACAACATGTTGTTGGATACTTAACGAGGTCCAGGGCACACAGTCCCTCCTGGGACGCTAATATTTCTGCAGTTAGTCAAGAAATTTCCCGCATTTTATGGACTCCGAAAGATCATTAATGTCTTGAAAAGAGTCCGCCTCTTGTCCCTGTTCTCCCCCAGATATATCTAGTCCGTGCAACCCCATCCCACGTTATTAAGATTCATTCCTTACTAAGCATATGTCTTCTAAGTGGTCCACATTCTTCAAGTTTCCTCACAAAAATCCTGTATGTTTTTCTCTTATGTTACTTTATGGTAACGTACTAACTTCACACGACTAACTTATACAGGGTGATTCATATAATACACAACCCAAATATTTATCTGTAGACCACAAACGACGTCACTGATTAACTTCGAACTACGTGAAAATTCCCTCTCTTATATGCAGAGTCCAACTATGAGTCATTCGAAGGAAATTTGTGTTTACCCTTGATTTATTAGGCCTGTAAGAATACAGGGGTTAATTCCATCAAAACAACGAGTCATTCGCCTCGTTGACACTAGGTGGCAGATTGTGGCAATATTAATTTGCGCCCCTCCATCGCAGTCATACGGTAGCTGCATCATGTCGCACACACTGCAGGCACGAGTGTTCCTTGTGCGAACCTGCTGGGGACCGGCTCGCATGGCGTGACAAACACGGAAGGCAGGAAAAATTTTATGCATGCAACGTGCCAAGTACAACTGAATCTACGTATATTAACTAAATAAACGTTAATGTATTATGTTTTGCATTGACAAGGGGAATCCCACGTTAGGATGGCAAGAAATTTGGTTAAACATATAGCAGATATTGTAATAACTAATGATTAATAAACGGGGTTTAAAGGTAGTGTTTTAGTGCTTGATTTAATGTAATTTATAAGTAGCATGTATATGTACAGAATAAATGCCAAGATTTTTGTGGGCCTATATCGTTTCTACGGGTGTGAAACTTGATCTGCCATTAAGAAAGTAAGATGGTAGGGGCATACGCAAACAGAGTGCTAAGAAAATATTTGGAACTAAGAAGGGGAAAGTAACAAGTGTGTGGAGAAAATTTCATAAGGAGCTTCACATCAAATCCAGGCAATTCAGACGCTCCGGGCATGTAATACGCATGGTACAAATTGGGAGTGTATATAAAATTCGGTTCAGGAAACATAAAATAAATAAATGTAAATAAAAAAATATCAGACTTCACCTTAAAGGGGTGAAGTACGTAGATGTGGACTGGATGCGTCTGGCTCAGGACAGAGGGTAGTGGTTGACCCATGACCTTGAAATTATAAGTCTTCTTGGGTGTGACTATGTGTCACTGGGTGTGACTATGTGTCATTGGGTGTGACTATGTGTCACTGGGTGTGACTATGTGTCATTGGGTGTGACTATGTGTCATTGGGTGTGACTATGTGTCACTGGGTGTGACTATGTGTCATTGGACGAACAGCTCCGGACGTTTCAGGGGATCGTATTGCCGTCATCTTCAAGGTGAAGCAATCAAAGAGAAGTTAGAATAATTATTCTTACTTTCTTTCGGTTGTTTAGCCCTGAATATAAAGTCTCTAAGATCCTTCGAAACGTCGGAACCCACTCGCCCAAAGACACAGCTTCACATCCCACAAGATGTGAACACAACACCGTTGTCACAACTTTAAATCTCCTACACATTACCAACTTTATCATAAAAATACTACATTTAGATTTTGCTCTATATTTAGAATAAGAAGATACGACAGTATTTATGTTTGTAGTGAGGTGAGATTACGTTAGAACTTGCGGGCTTTGAAGGGCGTTTGTGGGAAAACCTCTCTCACGCTACTATGTCCACTACAAGACCCACATGTACCAGCCTGACACGGAACCCAGGCCTCCGAAAGGTGAAGACGCTAACTAGTAACTTGAACTGAGGCCAGCCAGATTGCTGGTACTTCATTCAACAGCGACGGGTGCAAAGTACGGTTTGTTCTTTCATTAAGTCAGCTAAGATGTCAAAGTACAAGGAACTCGTAGAGAAAATCAAGCCTCAGAAGTGCTAAGTCACCGCTACATTGTGTACGCTTGTATATATTATTCTGGCCTGACATATCTTTTCCTCTGTGCAGGCATTTAAAGAAGTATGACACGAACGCCATAATTTGTTACCAAAGTAATCTGATTAATGTAACAAATGAGAAGACTTCCCATTGAGTTTTTAAGTAACCAATTAGGTAAAGAATATGTTTTCGTTTGACTACGATAATTAATGTCGTGACCTATCATTTAGAAGTTTAAAAGTAATTTTTTTATAATATTAATTACAAACCCACTAAAGCAAGTCACTTTCTACCAATGAGTGTGGCTTACGTAATGTTGGGCACATAAATTTCGGATATGCGAGAAAGACTTCCCAAGATTCTGTTAGCAGTAAGGAGGAAATTAAATTTTGGAGGTTATAATCCTTATGTGGTACTTATTCTCCACGTGAGAGTAAGCTCCCCCCCCCCCCATCCCTCCTGCGAAAGTCGGAAATGGACCTAAAATAACTCAGTACCTTCAATTTCCATCGACAATGATCGATGCGTAAATATTTACCATGTCAAGTACAAAATTTATGCAACCAATGCACTGTGTTCTAATGTCTTCACATTACAACATTTACAGTATTTATGTATCAGTCCGACATGTTTCGATCCCGTAGCATCGTCCTCAGGGACTCAAGTTACGAAAGCAGCATTAACAATATTAATAACATTACAAGCGGTCGGTTAAACATGGAGTCCAATTTACACTGGATCTCTGTTTTTTCTATGGATTGGGTGTAGAAAGCTTTCAGCAGCTGGTAGAGTGTCTCTACCAGCTGCTGAAAGCGTGCGTCCCTCATCCTGTTAGTGCACAGGAGGAACTGGCTTCATTTTACAGTATCTTAATTAACCCTTTAAAGACGAAGCGTATCCGTTTCATATAAGGACTCAGTGCGTACCGCGCTGTAAACACTCTCCACTTCGGTTATAAAAACCAATCTCTTAATGTTTTATAAGGCAAAAGTCGCTGTTTGTTCTGAGATACGTACAAAACACATAAACGCAATGTGGGCACCACGTAGAATTTTTTAATGTTAAACCTGGTCGTATGTAAAGTTACCGCTAGGCTTTAAAAGGTTAAAACACAATTGACTCTACATATCTTTTGGTCAGGCAAATGCTGACTCAAAGTAGTCTGTATACTTTCATCAAGTCGTCGTCATCGTCGTCGTCGTAATTACCATCATCATCATCATCATCATCATCTTCGTCCTCACGAACTAAGCAAGGTTTACATCTGAGGGCCTGTTCCTTTAAAGCTCAAGGAGTTTTTGCCATCCCATCTTTGTCCATGTCGTCCCACATACTGCCCTCTCCGAGGTCCGTACTGAGAAGACTGCTGTCCGCTCGGCCCTCCACTTCTTCTCATGCCATTTTGTGCCTTCTGATATAGTTACTGTCCACATTTCATCGATTGTTTATGTCAACGTGCCTTTGGCATGCTTCACAAATCTGATTTGTGCCACTTGCAGTTTTAGGGCCTCTCTTCTTCCTTCAACACGAAACTGCTGCGGAAGTGATATCACAGTCTGGTAATTTGGTATCTATTGCAGTATGCTTCCTAGAATGGCGTTAGGCTTTTCCATTCATTATCGAGGCTTCACGATCACAATCACTTTGAAATGCCACACTCGGTAGAACTCCCCTGGACAAATGATCAACCCATCGCAGAGACCTCTATCTACACACACACACAACACTCACACACACACGCACACACACACGCACACACTCACACACACATACACACAAACACACACACAAACACACACACGCACACGCACACACACACAACACACACACACATACACACACACAAACACACACACGCACACGCGCACACACACAACACACACACACATACACACACACAAACACAAACACACACACACACATACACACACACGTACACACACGCAAGCACACACGCACACACACAACACTCACACACACACACACACACCACTCACACACACACGCACACACACGCACAACACTCACTCACACACACACACATACACACACACAAACACACACACGCACACGCACACACACATACACACACACGTACACACACACAACACACACACACGCACACACACACATACACACACACAAACGCGCGCGCGCGCACACGCACACACATACACACACACGCACGCGCACACACACACAACACACACACACAAACACACACACGCGCACACGCACACACATACGCACGCACGCACGCACGCACAACACACACACACATACACACGCGCGCGTACACACGCGCGCGCGCGTGCACACACACACGTACACACACACAACACACACGCACACACACACACATACACACACACGTACACACACGCGCGCGCGCGCGCACACACACACACACACACACAACACTCACAAGGGACAGACAGCCATGCTCCCAGCATTTATCTGATTTTAATACACATAAATTCGTGTTACGCACATAATTTTTGATAATTTTCTTGTTTTATCTCGTCTTTTTAGAATTTTTGAAATCTCCACCTTTTACAACATGTTTTAAACTTTTTATAGTGATAACATGTGGCGAGTTTGGACTGTTACCAGACAGCACTCCATAACGTTTTCCTCTCTAAGACAATCGATTTTCTGATGATGGTGAAGACCCCAAAGAAGCACGTTGGACTATAAATGATACTTCCAGTGTTGTAATAAACCGTCTATGCATTGTGTTGGTGTTGGTCTTATATGCTTGAATTATGAGACAGCGTTGACTATTTATTATTTTTTATTTATATATTTGCTGTTTAACGTCACTATCGGCAAGTCGAGGTTATGAAGCGCCAAATAAGATGTTGAAAGCAATGAAATGGGGGGGGGGGGGGGGAAGAAATTATCGTGGCCTGGGCAAAAGAACTACAGAGAGCAGTTTTCCTGCAAGCAGTGCAGAACGTCACGATAGCCCACAACGTAATTTGTCCTTGTCGAGACTCGAACCCCAAAGCCACGGAATGTAAGTTAGAACTGCTTCCGTTTGAAACATGCATCTGTGTTGTGTTGTATCCCCACGTGCAACCACGACATTCCTGGGGCTTTTAACGTACCCTCTGAAGGAGAGGTAAGAAACACGCACCCTGCAGGCGGAATGAGGCCTGCCAATTCACTTTAAGCGTCCCTTAAACTGATCTCATTCTTATTACAGGTTATGGCGACGCACATCTTCGAAAATTTTTATATTTAAATAATTAAGATCAGCTTTTTTTCACAAGACGTAGAGACTCGAAAAGTTTTCTATCCCTGGATCGTCAAATATAATGTGTGTCAGCAGAGATATAAGTGACGAAGAGCTGAAAACGAAATACGAAATAGTAACACCAACTAATGCACCAAAATACATATAATCTTTATTCGTAAAAGACTCCTACATGTTCCGACCCTGCTGGGCCATCTTCAGGGAGAATAATATTGATACACTACAGTTGCGTTTATATAGTTAAGTGTGAATGTGCCCTAGCTTTCGTCCTCCCTTTGAAAGGTATCACGTATGCAGGGTTGAAACATGTAGGAGACTTTTACGAACAAAGATTATATGTACTTTGGTGCATTAGTTGGGGTTGTTATTTTGTATGATACAGTGCACGGACATGGAACATATTAAATTTGAAAACGAAATGTTTGTAATAGAGTGATGTTTTTGTTAAAAATGTAAAATATTTTAATGGTGTCTTCAGTTTAAAGCAAAATATTGACCAACTTCTAAAAATGATATGCATCTGTTCTTAATTTTCAAAGATTACGTTTTGGCCTCGCATAAAATTTGATTGTGACACCCCTGTTCTAACCAATTGTGACACTCTTAGTGAAAGAAGAAGTGGACATGATACCCCTGAAAAATCCCTTACACTGTTAAATGAAATAAATATGGCAGCAATACTAATAGCCAATGTTGAGAAGACATCAGCACAGACTAGTATATAAACTGTACTTTTTAAAGTATCTGTTGTCTGCAAACCTGAAGGGAAGGGACAAATCAAAACAAGCACGTAACGGAAAAACGTCAATGCACAAAATAAAACCTAAATTTGCCAGATTTATATGAGTTTTATAACCTCGTACAAATATTTTTACAAATATAAGAAATATTGTCTTATTATTTCTTTTTAGAAATAAACGTAAAACTGGCACACTAGCTAAGCACCCCGCATAGAAATGTGCAATTTGAATAGTATCAACTCAAAACATTCAGTCCAAAAAACGCACTTTATTGTTCCCAGATATTTTGTATCACAATATCACGCTGAACATGCGTGTAAAAATTAAATAACATCATTACACATTCCTAAATTTTTTGTGACACGTTTAAGTACGTTGCCAGCACTAACTTGTCGCAAGATAATTAATGATGACTTGGTACTGATGAGGAAGAAAGCATTTGGAGCGTCTCAATTTAAGGAAACGTCCCTGCATAGGCTAAGGAGCTGATAAAACCCACGAAAAACTTCCGTATAGTGTAGTATAGTATAGTACGTGTCTACACCACATGTTAAAAAATTCCATGGAGAAAAGTCCTTCTTCAGAGGTTACTAGTTTCTCAGCTAGGGGAGAAATTTTCTCACATTACCGCCTTCAAAAGGGCCCGCCAATTTTTCCCTATCCTGAGTCTGATCAAAAGAGTTTACATTCCTCCATTCTATTTCTTTTATATACATTTTAATATTATCTTCATATCTATGCCAAGGTTTCCGAGTGGTCTCTTTCTAACAGGTTTCCCCACCAAAATCCTGTATGCACCTCCCCTCTCCCCCGTACGTACCACATGCCCCGTCCATCTCATTCTTATCGATTTGATGTTATGAATAATATCTGGCGAGGAGGACAAATCATGACGGTAACCTGTATGCAGTCTCCTCCACGCCACTGTTATCTCGTCTGTCTAAGGCCCAAATGTCTTCCTCAGTACCCTGTTCTCGCGTACCTTCAGTCTCTCTTCCCGCCTCAGTTTAACCCTTTAAAGACGAAGCGCATCTGTTTTATATAAGGACTCAGTGCGTACCGCGCTGTAAACACTCTCCACTTCGGTTATAAAAACCAGTCTCTTAATGTTTTATAAGGCAAAAGTTGCTGTTTGTTCTGAGATCCGTACAAAACACATAAACGCAATGTGGGTACCACGTAGAATTTTTTAATGTTAAACCTGACGGTACGTAAAGTTACCGGTAGGCTTTAAAAGGTTAAGACGCCTAATTAGACAGCCATGCTTGAATGAAATTGAAAGTAACATAAATGTTGTTATTTCATATCTTACAATAAAAGCTACGCTGAACGAAACATATTTCCCCCTCCCCCGGCGTATTGCAGAAGACCCAAGTGCAATAAAACATATTGTTTTGACATGGTTCTAAATGTGTTATTTCAAAAAAAAAAAAAGAAAGTGAAGAATTGATGGGACAAATTTTAACATTTTACTTATTACATACCTTCTGTAAGATGAAGTTAAAAATACTGCTCCAGCTCAAACTAAGGAGTGTCCCTGTAGTGACGAGTAGTAACCCGATCCATATAAGAATACAGCTTCTGTCCATTGTGTAGCCAGTAGCACACTGGATGCTTCAACACGAGGCGAACAGTCAACTGTCGCAATGTACATGCGCTGCCCACAACAAGAGACAGTGCTCTGTGACCAAGACCTATGGCCACGTGGGCAGTGCGGATCAGAGTTTGGTGGGAGGAAGCATGTTGACTTCTGTTCTATTTAGAAGTGCTGTGTGCTTCCAGCTGCATAATCGACTGTGACAGAGACGCCGGGGTTGTCTGCCTAACAAGTAACAAGTAAAGACAAGTAGCAAACCCGATCTAACCAGAGGTATAAGAAACGAAGTCCAAATATATTTTCTTTATCAAATATAATTAACTATATGTTTCGGTTAATATATAGGCATCATGGGGCTGATGGCGAAGTAAAAATAAAATATTTACAGTTGCGTGGGAAATTTATGATCTCGAACATTTACAAATATATTGTTATATAGAAGAAATGTAGTCAATTTATTAGACCAACTATATGCACACAATTTGTTCATGTGTATTACATATAGCGCTCTGAAAGGTCTCCGCCTTCAGAACACCATCTTCAGGGAGCACGTAATGCCAAGGTTAAGACCAATTTTCAACAGAGAGGCTACGTTATTTATGGTTCCACGTTCGACAGGCAGCGTTGGTGATACATCTATAAGAAGTAAATTAATATAAGCTTTAAGTGATGACATCACCAACGCTGCCTGCCGAACGTGGAACCATAAATAAGTGGCCTGTCTATTGACAGTCGGTCTTAACCTTCGCAGTACGTCCTCCCTGAAGGGGTGTTCTGAAGGCCGAAACATGTTGGAGCGATATACGAAATATACATGCAGAAATGTGTGCATTTAGTTGGTCTGATGAATTTATTATAATTCTTCATAACAATGCACGGATTATACAGACTTAAAATAAAAAATCTGTATAATATATTTAAAAAATATGCAGCCTCAGAAATAAAAAACTTATAAAGCTACAAAAATTGTATAAATTTCAAAAAGGACTGTGGAAGTACATCAAATGCATAGCAATAGTGGTAAGTAATACAGAGTGGTAGGTAGATATTAAATAGAAATAGCGTCGGCGAGTTTTTTTAGGAAGAGAATCTGTATGTGTGTGTGTGTGTGTGTGTGTGTGTGTGTGTGTGTGTGTGTGTGTTTCAGTAGCAACACGCTCTGACGTGGATATTTGTTCCAAGAATATGGCATTCTATTGAGATGTTTTTATTATGTACCTAAAAACGCGTAGATGGGCTCTTACGAGTGTTCATATATCTTGTAAGTTAGTTTCCTCTCATTTTTGAGTCGAGTACCTTTCTAATTATACCTCAATACTTTATAAGATCCACTTTCCGAGATATCTTACAGACAGTCTTTCACAAACAAAGCGCTAGCGACGGAATCACGACAGTAAAACACACAAATTTTTGTCATAAAATTTCGGCCTATATCTGACGCAGAAAACATACCAAGGGAATATCCCAGTTTCATTCACACGATTTTAAATTTCATCTTTGCGGTTAATCCCTCTGATGCGCGCATCCTGCTACTTTATCACCGTGACTGAGTCGAAGTCTAAACTTATCAACAAATAAAATGTACTTCACTGGTGAAATTATTTGCTCTTGCAACGTCCTCTAAGTTGCTGTAATGTAGCATTGAATATACTAGCAGTAAAGCAGTACCAGAATTTCGTCATATGTAAATATTTAACGCTTTTAGGGCATAAATTCATCTAACTTGCACAGAAGAAGTTAGTTCCTACCTTACAGAGAAAACAATCCAATTCCATTACGAAGACCAGTCAGTTAATATTGTCTAAGTAAATCACCCGTATTGACTGTGACAGTAACACAAGACACACAGTACAATGTGCGGACAAAACAGAAATATACTGCAGCAGGTGTTATGAGTATTACGTATTAAGTATTTAAATATTTAAGTACTTGTGGATTATTTAAGGAAGTTATCATCCCAGAAAAAATAGCGGTAAATGGGAGGATGAATAATGAATGATAAACTGCAGAGCATCTGCCATGAAGACTTTGCGGGAACAAAATTCAATGAAGTTTTCCTGGGCTCTCAGCAGTGTAATTTGGAATCCCACCCACTTGTCTGGCAACCTGGCCAGGAAGAATTTTATTGCATCGTAGAGCTAAAAGAATGAATCGGCCCTGGCCTAATTGGAGGTATTATTCCTGCATGTCTCTGGGGTAACTGAGGAAAGGCATGAAAACCCTCATTTTCGGTAGAGATTCGAATTGGCCATCACTCATATGCAAATCAAAAGCATTACCGAGTGAGCCAGCGTAGTCGGTGTCACTGTTATCAAGACAAGTTTCCATCCTTCCTGAAATATCGAAAGAGGGTACTGACATTGTAGTCTGCCTCATTTCACACTTTTCTAATAAATAGTTTTACGCCCTGTCTGACGCAGGTAATGTAAATTGATAGGTGTTTACTTAGTAGACGTCGCTTCTAAGTCTGTTTTCGTCTAATCTTAGCAGTCTATACTCACAGCGATACCAACCAGAATAATTTTCAATGCTAGGGCTTCATCTTCAGTGCATAATATGTTATAACTAAAAAGGTTATCTGATATTTTGATACTTTAAATGTGCCCGTACACTTTGTCTCGCGACATCTAATCACCACGTTTTCCTTTTTAGAATATTAAAGAAAAGTCACTTCAGAAAGAGATGGGTACTTGAAATGGTTCAAAATACATTATAATAAATTGTGTTCTGTGTTTATCTATTTTACTTTGCAGTGCTTGTGTTTCTAGTTCTTTTCTAATATCATTCTCAATAACGTCTATTCTGCTGCAAGGCCTAACCTTCCCTACATAACTAATCTCTAGGTATCGGGGTAAAGCGTCCTAGGCGTAAAGCTAACCACTCACCCTAAACCACTGTAGAGATTAAGAATGTGTGGAGGTAAACCTCCATTCCATATGCGCGTTCATGGCATCCACAGGGACACCTCAGTCTTTAACTGATTTTTATTGATCCTGTCCTGCGAATGTCTCTTGCTTTAAATGTCTGGAAGTTCTTTTCCATTCAGTAAACACGTCACTGTTACACCTTCCTAAAATTTCAACACTTTCTTTCCTTGTTATGCCACTCAGGACGATTCCTTGAGCTTTAAAGGAACAGGTGTTATGAGCTACATATTTTGTTCATAATGGTGATAATGATGATAATAATGACAACGATTTATGGACAGTAAAAGCAGCCACAGAGCCGATCCCAGTGGCCGCGCGGTCTGAGGTGTAGGTCTGCGGCCGAGCGCTTACTGGGATCGTGGGTTCGAATTCCACCGGCAGCATGGATGTGTTGTCTCTTGTGAATGTTTGTATTGTCAGGTAGAGGTCTCCGCGACGGGCCGATCCCTCGTCCAGGGGAGTCCTACCAACTGTGGTGTGTGTCTGAGTGTGATCAAGTGAAAATAAACAACCTCTACACCTACCGTGAGTAGATAGAAGACGAAAGGACTACGAAACGGAGCAAACAGCCACCGACCCTGGCAAGATTTTAAATTCACTCACGTCACGTATGTGAGATCCTACCGGTGACAAACTCGTACGCCGACGGCAGTGGACCTTTGGTTAGAATAAATTCATGTCGAAAATAGAAACAACTAAAATACCGAAGTGTAATAGCAACACAATCACCTGTAGACAAGAAAAGTGCCGACTCTCGAAACGTCGAAATGCTATTCAGATATATTTGAGTTAGTAGATGGTTCACAATATAATTTTAATTTGGTTTCAGGAAGGAGTGAATGAGTGATTGAGTGGGTGAGTGAGTGAGTGAGTGAGTGAGTGAGTGAGTGAGTGAGTGAGTGAGTGAGTGAGTAAGTAAGTAAATGCGTGCGT
Organism: Coptotermes formosanus; assembly: GCA_013340265.1. Classification (NCBI taxonomy): domain Eukaryota; kingdom Metazoa; phylum Arthropoda; class Insecta; order Blattodea; family Rhinotermitidae; genus Coptotermes; species Coptotermes formosanus. The sequence goes on along the minus strand of BLKM01000769.1, from coordinate 1,142,692 downwards.
TAGTGCGTGAGTGGGTGATTGTATGTGAGTGCCTCTGTGCGTGCTGTCAAGTTGTGTGTGCAGCGGCAAGCACACGCGATCGAACAAGAGTCATTTGCGTCAGTGGGCGCTCAGACATTGAACACTCCCGGAAGTGTGTTCAGCTCTATTAACACAAATGTCGGACTGGCTAGAAATATTGTCTTCAGTGCAAACTCTACAACTCCATTCTTTTACCGCACATAACATCACACCATCTGACCACTCATTAAGACGCCTAGACCCGAGACGGTGCCCTACTTAAATTACGTCATACACGCACCACCAGGTTACGCGGTGTCGCAGTTGGTTGAAGCATTGCGCTACATGCGGGAAGGTCGCGGGTTCGATTCCCGATGGGGTCATGGTGTTTTTCATTGACTTAATCCTTCCTGCCGCAATATGGTTCTGGAATGGACTCAGCTTCTAGGAGAATACCAGGGTTATCTCGTAAGGAGTAAAGGCGGCCGGTTCTTAGGGCTGACCATCCCGCCCTCGCGTCAGAGGACATGCTCCAAGACTAATATGACTGCCCTGGTCATACTGACTCGCTAATAAGCTCTTGCCCTACCTTCAAATTGGACTTACTATTGACAAGTTGCCCTGCTGTACATGCACGGGTATGTGAATATCGGAACAAACAGGGAAAATGGTGTGTGTTTGGCATTAATGCCATCGACTTCCTGAAGCACTTGAATTTGTGAAAGGCAAATGTGCAATCCATGAAGGCGTATGGGGGAGCGGAATTATTGCTCCACTCGTTCTTGACCTCGGCACTAGATGAAGGTGAGAAGTTAAATTGGTCGGCCGTACGCATCCAGCGCGACGCTGGGTGTACCTCACAACCAAGCTGGAGGCTTTTGAGAAAGGATAAAGGCTTCTTGCATCTACCGGGAGTCGATCGTCTTATCGTTCAGCCCGTAACCAGTCACTATACCGACTATGCTGTCCTGACTTCCCTCCTTTTTAAGATGTAGCTGTCATAACTTTCAATTCCATGGCAGTAATTACTTTAGGAATCACAACCTTCCTGTGTCCTACACGTTAAATGTCTGTGCAGTCCTTTTTAGGATTCACACTAATACCCATTACACAATATAAGAAATGTACACTCAGATGTGTAGCGTGAAGGAATGTTGATTGCGAGATGTTTTCTCGCCACACTGCTTCGTCATTACTAGTACTACTCCAACACGTGTTATTCTTAAAAGAGTACGAGGTGGTCCACCTTGACGCTCGTTCACTTCTGCAGCTCTACACTTAGCGCTCTAACGTTGACACTGCTGTAAATATTACGGAACTCCTGTTCCGGAATAAGCCTCAGTGTTACCGTCACACTTATCTCGACTTCTTCAATGTCCTGAGAGATTTTTCTCTTCAAGTTGGGCTGTAAGTTTGGAAAGAGCCAAATGTCACTGGAGCCAAAGATGGTCGACACGTGGAGGCACGTTAAAATTCTAGAGAATTTTTACCATAAACACTTGACAGAGAGAGCCTGGTAAGCTGAAGTATTGTCATCATGGACAAATAACTTTATAACCAAAGTTCAAGCATCTTTCTACCTACAGCTTCAGGTATTCTCGTATATGATTACATCCAAAAAGTCTACGTCATTTTGTATGACAAACGTCAGCGCGGGTCTCACAAATCTTACGGCCCTTATGCCCCAGTCACGTGATTGCAGCTACTATGTAAGTCTGTACCGCCACCACTCTGAATGCAGAAATACACTGGTCTACTCGCACACGACTTCGCCTACTCTCCTGGCTTGTGACATCAACTTAAGCTTTCTAAATTTACATGCGCTCGAAGCTGGAGGCTTTGTGGAATTAATCCTACTGTAATTCTTTTTAGAAAGCAAGCCTGGCTGACAGTTTGCACTAGAGGAATGCATTCGATATGAACAATACACTTGATATCAAATAAAGCGACAATCACTGTCTTGATTTGTGACTTGGAGATGCTTTGTTTTCCGCTGCATGTTTTCCTGTTTGCCTTTTGGCTCATGTTGTAAGTACCGCTTTTTAACTCCTATCAAACTGTTTCTACAGAACATTGTACAACATTCCATAATCCACTTAGAACACCCTTCCACTGGCCTCTATATTTGTTCGGTCAACCAGAATCTTGAGATCATCTTCACTACGAGTCTTTAATGAAAAATTATTCTTGAATTTCTTCTGTCCCTTTCGTTTCTAAATACAATCTATGACGCACCTCTCTCTGACAAACCTTTGTCTGAACGAACAAGTTCCGCGCTTAGATCTTCATCGAAACCGCTAGTTTAGGAAAGATGTGCTACTTCACCCGTTTTAGGCCCAAATGTCTTGTTCGGCATCCTGTTCTTAAATATTCTCAGCCCATATTCTTCCCTTAGCACGATAGACCATGTTTCACGTTTCATGCTTACGCAAAACAACAGGCAAAATTACATTTGCTCTGTGCAAAATTGGTGTACTGCAAACCACATAATGGTTAGTGCCGGCTAAAAGTCTCATATATGAGTAAAAGCAGTGTGATTGTAAAGTAAACACAGGGGATTAACAGGTGGGCTGACCCCTTTTTGTAGGCTTTGGCCCAAGAGGAAATGTGCCCATTAAAACCAAGAGCACTTGACAAACTAGAACAATAAAATTGAGACACTTTGCCACTGTTTCCGTTGGCTTCTTAAGAACAGGTGTCGAGTCTGTGTCTTCCAGGTGACGCAAGTATGTGTAAACTTGGTGGGCTTACACTGTAAGCTGAATCTAAAATAGCCCCTTAAGTACTTGAAAATGTAAGGACTATAGCAATGCAGCGTGGCAATTAGCAGTTACAGCCATTTAATTTACGTATTTACTTTATACTTATACTGCATATGATGAATAGACACGTCCTTGTCTGTGTAAAATAACATGAGTCATTATTTCTTCTTAATCCCAGCATTTCAAACACAAATTATATTAAATTTCATTTTATTTTTCAATTCTAAGTTACACATCCATAAGCACATTTATTCTGTATTTCTTCGTGAAATATGTCAGACTCAATACGAAATACACGTGTATCACTGTAAGCTAATTAGATCGACAATTCTTCTGTCTGGAATTTATAAAAGTGTTTATTTAACGACGCTATCAATTTTCTTAAGTGGGACACCCATTTATACTGAAGACACCTAAGTAGGAAAATTACCGTCCATTGCAACTCTCTTCGTATATTAATTTTATGGCGCTACATGCGTATGCTCATGTACAGAGCCGTCACCAGGCGTAAAAGTGCTACAGAAAGTTGCCTTTTAATATTATTTATTAACTTAACAATATTTATGTTCGTATTAAGAACATAAATATCGCTGAATAAATAAGGTGTATTAAAGGGCAAATTTTCTTTAGCACCTTTACGCCTGATGATGCCTGTGTAGGGCCTATATGAGCTGACACATGCAGCACAATAACTAAACTAACCCAACGGAGCAGAGTCCTTCTTGAGAAGCTAACAGGTCCTCTGATAGTCAAGAAATTCCCCGCGTTTTGTGGAACCCGAAGATTCATTACGGCATTTACAAGAGACAGCCACCTGTCACTATCCTGAGCCAGCTTAATCCAGTCCATGCCCCCATCCCACGTCTTGAAGATCGGTTTTAATATTATCCTCCCATCTACGCCTCGGTTCCTCAAGTTGTCTCCTTCCCTCAGGTTTCCCTACTAAAATCCTGTACGCACCTCTCCTTTCCTCCGTATGCATGTGGCATAATAAAAATAATATAAGAAGACCGCTGTGATGGACGGTAATTTTTCTATACTTGTGACGCTATAGTTGCTAAGGTTAAGTAGAGTCGGTGATAGGCGGATGAATAAGTATAAAATGTTGGTGTAATGAACTGCCATGTTAAAAACGAAGCACATGTTGGAAGAGACCGCCTCTCCCAGTGCCACTCCTTACAACCCAAATTCCACAGGAACTACGCCGTGAGAGACCACCGACTATCCGCCTGAACCACGGCATGGCCCTGAACTTATTTAAAGAATATATGCTTGCATAAAGTTATTATAAAAACCACGTAATTGTGGATAGGTTTGGCTAATTTTCCTGTACATTTTGATGAACTACGAAGTCATGTACTGATTTTAAGTACCTCTTACTCATATAAGAGCTTCATTCCCTGCCAATAGCTTCTAGGAACTGTCACAGTCATTGGTTTGGTTAAAATCACTACAGTCTCTTTATTGCCCTGTCTCTCTGACCCCCATTCAATATGCTTCTATTCTCTGTGTCAAAACCGCAAACGAAATTAGCAGTAACTTGAACACGTTTCGGTAATCATCGGTTTAAACTTAATCCTTTAAGTCGATTGAAAATTAATGATTCTTTTGTTTCCATTCTTTCTTTTTCAGTCTGACCTCTTGTACATACTCATTGCAAGTGCAGAGATTTATTTGTGCACCTGGTCACACTCAATTACCCATATACACTCGGCAGGACTCCTCCGGACGAGGGATCGGTCCGTGGTAGAGACCTCTACCCGACAATACACAACATTCACAAAAGAGAGACATCCATGCACCCGGCGGGATTCGAATTCGTTAACCTTTTAAAGCCTAGCGGTAACTTTACATACAACCAGGTTTAACATTAAAAAATTCTACTGGTGTCTACATTGCGTTTATGTGTTTTGTACGGATCTCAGAACAAACAGCAACTTTTGCCTTATAAAACATTAAGAGATTGGTTTTTATAACCGAAGTGGAGAGTGTTTATAGCGCGGTACGCACTGAGTCCTTATATAAAACAGATACGCTTCGTCTTTAAAGGGTAAACCATTACACAAATGGCCTCAGATCCACGCCTCAGACAGTGCGGCCGCCGGGGTCGGCGTATTTTCTTTCCGTCGCTGTTGTTTATGACTCAGGTGTTTACAAATACAAACACTTACACACACAGACAGCACCCTGACTTGTGTAATTTCATGTTACGCAATTTGAGACTTGCGCAATTTAAAGAAAAAATTAACAAATCTGCAATACAAGCGTTTTTTAAACACATCCTATGAGACGAAGGTGGTAGAAGAATACTGTTGGGCGGTAACACAGGCGGCAGGACGGCCATGCTGTCGCCGATCATATGCCATTGTGTTGTACTTTGGTTTTAAACCGAACTCCCTTTACATACACGTAGAGCCGACCGTCTGTTGCTCAGTTCCAACTTACTATAGTTTGAGTTGCCCCAGGCCTTCCGGGACATCACTGTTGTGTGTATACAATGACAGGTCGTTTGTAGAGCACATCTGGAGGGATAGGGTGAAAAGATACCGGGTGGGCCAGAAAAAATTAGACGATTAATAACTTAAAAATGAATACTTTAATTGAAAATTAAATTATAACTAGCTAAACAATGGTAAGCAACATGCAAAAGCATTACGTTTTCAAGTCACTTTTTGAAGATAATATCACTCAGGTGAGTTCCATTTGAGGTAAGGCATATCTGCACGTTGTCTGACATTGTCCATAACTCTCCTCAGCATATTTACTGGAATTCCTTGAATTTCTTCTCGGATGCAATCCTTCAGTTTCTGCATAGTGTGAGGTCGGTGAGCATAGACCTTCTCCTTCAAATATCCCACAGGAAAAAAATCGCATGCTGATAAATCAGGCGAGCGTGGAGGCCATTCAACGTCTCCGAAACGAGAGACGACATGTTGCGGAAACTTTCCTCGGACGACTGCCACTGAATTTTGTGCTGTGTGGCCGGTAGCACCATCCTGTTGGAACCAAACCAGGAGCGTATCAACACGCAGTCGACAAAGTTCGTCATTGAGAAATTCTCGCAACAGCTCCACATATGGATCCAACTTTACCGTAACTGACTGGCCAGTAGCATTTTCAAAGAAGTAGGGCCCAAGAATTCCGAATGCACTAACACCGCATCACACTGTCACTTTTTTACTGTGCATTGTTTCTGATGCAACACGTGTGGGTTTTCTGCTGCCCAATATCTGAAGTTCTGTTTGTTTACGTTTCCGTTTAAATGAAAATGCGCCTCATCGGACATTATCAGGTGATCCAGGAATTTCGGCGTTATCTCGATCATTTGCAAGAGTTTCCTGCAACATTCATTTCGTTGCTTCAAATCACGGGGAAGAAGTTGTTGCACCACTTGAATTTTAAAAGGATGGAATTTTAAATGCTCATGTAAGATGCGTCGAACGGTTCTAGGGGTTAAGTGTAAGGCGATTGAATGGCGACAAGCACAACGCTGAGGGCTACGCTGAAATGCATGTGCCACTGGGCGCATATTTTCCGGTGTTCTTATAGCTCGAGGGCGACCAGGAGGCTTCTTGTTGACAATGGATGCAGTAGTCCTGAAATGTGTAACCCAATCCAATATTGTCTGGCGTGTTGGAACCTTTCCATTCCTCCCGACGTCAAAGTGTCGTCGAAAAACACGCTGCGTTCCAGTAGCGGAATCATTGTTCTTAAAAAACGTTTCCACAGCAAACGTTCGATGCTCTTCCGACCAACGCTACATGATGACTGAAGGCTTCAAACCGCTCTACCCGGCGATGTGTGTTTCACCGCGCCACCTGCAAAGATGTCGGCATGGCGCTAAATTTAAATCGTTTAATTGTTTCTGCCCCACCCTGTACATCGAATTTGTCAACAGATAAAATAATGACTCGCAAACAGCAATTTTAATGTTTTCTTAGGTAAAGAATAACAAAAAAAAAACAGAACGTATTTACTGTGTATTGCAAACAATAACATAAACAGCATGATGTTTACTGCTGCCTGGGAAAAATAAATGTCTTCAGTCTTGCTTATAAAATTGGAACTTTCCACACAGTACAGAGGGACATACATCGCAGTGTATTCTAAAGAAAACTCCCGGTCAGAGCGAACTTGGACACTAAACAAAGTGCCGGACATACTACTGCGTTGTATACGTACGTATACAATGCTGTCACAATCCGTTAGGCCGAATGTGAAATAGGCTCCTGTAAATGTACAATCAGCACGCTTAAAAGAAATAATTGAATTACAGTAGCAGCAGCAGCAGCAGTATTAGTAGTAGTAGCAGCAGTAGCAGCAGCCGTAGTAGTAGTAGCAGTAGTAGGACTAGTAGTAGTAGCAGCAGCAGTAGTTTTAGTAGTCCAGTCGGTGTCCCTGTCAATTACTGAATCTGACTTAACTTTCCCTGTCCCAGAACCTGTCGCTTTGTCCCCTAAGGCTAGCCACGCTGAGTACTTTTACGTTCAAGCACGGAGGAACAAAAAAGGGCGCGTCCTTGAGCGCATTTGTTTCTGTTACCGTGAAGCAGTGAGATTATCTGTGGTACCGCTGCCTCTGATGGCCACACTGTGCAACACCCGTATGAGAGACGAATGAATAAGGAACTTTGAGAAAGGAGGGGCGGTGGAAGACACTGACAGGGTAAAACCGAAAAACTCGGACAGAAACCTTCCCAATAAGTCCAACACCAATAGCTTAGGGTTTGACGGGTAACTGAACTGAACTCTTGGCGGTAAAAAGACGGCAACCAGACACCGGAGCTACGGCACGGCCGATCGTGGTCAGAGTGACAGGTATGTTGGACACTTTGATAATGCGTATTTGTGGAGGCACAGTGTGGCCGAAGTTGGCTTTGAAGGCAAAAATCGGCAACAGAGTAAGCTTCATGTTCCCACTGATGATGGAAGCAGAGCCAGGTTTCGAAACACTGGGATATGTTACCCAAAATTCCTTTTACATGACGTCCAAAATATGTGTCATTTATTTACGGTGTTAATTTTGGATGTATTTGTTTGGCTAGCTAACTAGCTAATTAACGAACTAATTAACTGACTCCCATGAGCAGATTATTTGAGAAACTAACAGTTCCTTAGCTAGTCAAGTAATTCCCCGCATTTTATGGAATCCGAACCTTCATTACCTCAAACATAACATAAAACCACCTGTCCGTATCCTAAGCCACATCAGTCCAGCCCACGTTCCCAATCCTATTCCTTGAAGATCCATTTTTGCATTATCATCGCATCTCCGCGTAGGTCTTCCAAATGGTCCCTTACCTTCCTGTTTACCCAATAAAACTCTGTCCAAACGATCTACATATTTCATAGTAGGTTAAGGTTTTACGGTGAAGAGTTGTTAGCACCTCGCCCAACACCCAAGCTGAAGGACCACCTCTTGTCGCCTACCGCCACTGTTTATTCAATATATTCACAGTTACCCTCCATGCCTGGAGGTCGTCTTTTCCATCCGCAACCTAAGGACGGGACATGCCGTGGTGAAAGGGATCCACTAATCATGGGTATGTCTTTTATATGCTTGTTAAAATGGGAAATTAACAAAATTGGTTTCGTTTCGTAGTCCTTACCCCTTCTACCTACACACAGTAGGTGTCGAGGTTGTTTATTTTCACTTGATCACACCCAAACACACACCACAGCCGGTAGGACTCCTCTGGATGAGGTATCGGCACGTCGCAGAGACCTCTACCTAACAGCACACAAACAATGACAAGAGACAAACATCCATGCCCCCGGTGGGATTCGAACCCACGATCGCAGTAAGCGCTCGGCCGCAGACCTACGCCTTAGACGGCGCGGCCACTGAGATCGGCAACAAAACTGGTAAGAAGTAAAAATGTCAGCTGAATGACATCAGTATTTTTCCCGCGCAAAATGTAAGTTTGAGGGGCAATATGATTAACTAAAAATTGTAAATCATACGTTGCAATACGACACGTTTCGCCCGTAGTTTGATGGCCAAATTTATTGTGCGTTTAGCTCTGTTAACTTTAGCAACTCAGTGGCCAGTTCATGCAAAAGTAAATTTGACCTTGTATTTAATGGAGTTCCAGATACGTACTCGGCAATAAGCTTGGCGGGCCCGGATTGGACACTTCGGATAGGAAAAAAAATTCCTTGGCACCAACGGTTAATCAATTCTATAAAGGGCCATGAAGGTGCATAAGGGGAGTAGAAGTATAGCTCCACTACCCTCAGCGCTAGAGGGGGTAGATGGTTAAAGTTACGAACCGGCCGCTTTCCTAAGGGAAAGTTTACAGGGGGTGGGTTGGGACCCAGGGCCAGTTTGGACAAGTACGGAAAATCTCGCCCCCACTGCGGTTCGAACCACGGACCGCCCAGCCACAAGCGAGTCCCTATGCCGACTACGCTATCCTGGCCACCACAGGGTACGAGTATAAACATAAAACTTACATCTATTGCTGCACTAAATCAGGCGTGCAATTTACACAGATTAATGTATCAGTTGTTATGCTTTTATAGCTAAGGGAGTGATAATTACGTTGAATAGAGCTAACAGGGATTATTTAGACCCGGGGTTCACGAAATATTTCGCTGGCATACCACTAAATTACATTTAACTATTTCAATGTACCACCCTTGTTTTTTTCTTATTTAAAAAAAGCTGAAACTGGCAAGACAGGATGACAGCGGAGATGAGTTATATAAGGCTTTAGCAATGCTGCCCAATATAACATATTTTTATGTGTATAATATATATTATATTATATCATAATATAATAAATACCGAATATATGTAGTTCGTGTTTTATTTATTTTTTAAATTTTTATCCCTTTGCATACTTCGATTTATTATAAGGGCACGTACCAGTAAACAATGGGTGGCTTAGCAGTAGTGGTAGGCTTACCACAGTTTGCGAACCCGTGATTTAACTTGTTTATATGCAGAACCAGTAACACAAGCACCATATAAAATGCATGCCTATAGACACTAAACGTATGTACGTTGATTTAAATAAAACCGTCACTACAAAACACATTCGTCAGCAAAAGCAGGTAAAGAGCCCATTAATCATTCACAGAACACTTGTCTTGCAGTAAATAATCAAAGGTGAAGGCCAATGATAACTACGCACACCTGTTCAAGGTCGCCAGGCGACTGTACTTAACCTAAGATCACATAAAGCTCTGCGCCTCTGCAGCCATTGTAGAGAGAAAAATAGCCGCGTCCACAGCAACTGAGGCTGAGGTGAAACAACGTCGCGGCATGTGGAAACTCGGCTACGGGCGCCTTAAGGTGCTCACCAGTAAATGGCAATATTACACTTCCCACGCTGCCTAGTTCCTTCCATTGATGCATTTTTCGTTACGAAACAGACCGGTGGGGAGGGGGTGGAGCGTGAGGGAGGGAGGGGGGGAGGGAGAGAAGTGTCTTATTCACAGACCCTCTCAATTGCTAAGATGGTACAGTCTCATTGGTGGAAGAATGAAATATATGTATGGACTACTGGCGTCCTGCAGCTACTTTATGAGTATCGGTCAGAAAATAAGTTTTCAATGTGGATTTGTCAGCCCTATTCATTAGAGTTCATATTTATTAAAAAGTCAAAACAAACACGGTTATAGCAATTTGTTTACTATAATATTATAATACGGGGGCACGCGGTGGCGCAGTTGGTTGGGGCACTGAGCTACAAGGGGAAGGTCGCTGGTTCCATTCCCGATTACGCCAATTTGCTTAATCCTTTCAGCCGTAGTATGGAACTGGAGTCGACTTAGCCTCTAACAGAAATGATTATCAGCAATATTACGCGGAGTCTTGGGGTTTTTTTCTTCTTGGACATTTGACTCTTGAAGACAGGGGGGATACCTTGTCCCGAAGAGTCAGCAACCAATTACCACACGACCCCTCATAATTAATAATACAATAACTGCAGGCTATAAGTCTTCGTCACACAATCTGGCAGTAACACACTTTTCTGTTCATTGTCTATAATTATTCACATACACAATAACTGCACACATTAAGCCTTTTCCTGTTCCAACGCAACAGTTCGGAATTCATTTCGGGATTTATTAATGTGTATAAAGGGCACATCTGTCCATGGAAGGTGACGGATTAATCTTATTCAAACAAGGATGTGAGGAAAAAGCAAAAAGCGTAATGCGTCAGCTACAAAGAATTCGGTGCGGTCTAAGGTTAATAATTTACGAAGTGCTTTCCCCAAGGAACTGAGAAAGTTACGGACTGAAAAAGACGCGGTGCGTCTCCAGATGACGCCTAGGCACCTATATTATGGCACTACGATTCACTATTTTTTACTGCAGACAAAGAGCAACCCCAGTAAGGAATTTCAGTGATACAGGCGTAGAAGGCTCCGATAGGCAAGCTGAGGCAGACAGTGAGGTAAAAACACAGCACTTGCATTTTTATCCAACATTTATTTACAAACTGCACTTTATTCATGTAAAGGATTATTGGTAAATTTATTGGATACATATCGTGATGGAATAGTTAATTGCTGATTTTTGCAAGCTACTAGTAGCCAATAACATAAATTTTGGGTATTATAGGGTTTGAACGGTCATTACACGCATTTTAGTGCACTGCAAATATACAGATCTAACTAACTAACTAAGGCCATAGAGCAGAATTTTTCTTGAGAAGCTAACAGTTCCTAAGCTAGTCAAGAATTTCCCCGCATTTTATGGAACCCGGAGGTTCACTACGGCATTCAGAACAGCCCGCCACCTGTCCCTATCCTGAGCTAGATCAATCCAGTCCATACTCCCTCCCCCTTCTTGGAGATCCATTTTAATATTATCCTCCCATCTACGCCTGGGTTTCCAAAGTGGTCGCCTTCTCTCAGGTCTCCCCACCAAAATCCTATATGCACCTCTCTTTTCCCCCATAGTGCTACACGCCCCGCCCATCTCATTCTTCTCGATTTGATTAGACGAATAATATTTGGTGATGAGCACAGAGTATTAAGTTCCTCGTTATGTAGTCTTCTCCACTCCCCTGCCATCTCGTCCCTCTTAAGCCTAAATATCCTCCTCAGCACCCTATTCTCGAACACCCTCAGTCTTTGTCCCTCCCTCAGTGTGAAAGATCAAGTTTCACACCCATACAAAACAACAGGCAAAATTATAATTCTGTATACCTTAACCTTTATATTTTTGGACAACAAACTGGAAGACAAAAGATTCTGCACTGAAAGATAACAAGTATTCCCCGACTTCATTCTGCTTTTAATTACTTCATGAATGGAATTTCGGTTCGTTAGGGTTGTTCCCAAACAGCTGAACTGTTTCATCTTTTCAAAGGATATATTATTTTTCTTTACGATGTGATATTGTCGTGCATTCTGATCTCGAGACAAGTATACAGGTCTGCAGGTATTTATTGTATTCTTTCGTATCCTCTTCCTTTAAAATAAACATGTCCGCCTGACCCACGGCCGCTACAGCCACGTAAACGTATCATCTTCCTTATCACAAACCTATGTTCGCCTCGAGCACGGAACCGGTCGCATCTACGATGCATTGTCTCTTTGCATTAGTTTGGAAGCCACATATATTTACATACGTGGCAGCCATCACTTTGTCTTTAAGTAATAATAAGAAACACAATGTACGTATAAAATTAAAAATGAGGAGCGTTCGCGTAACCATTGTTGCCGTGGAAAGCAATAAATATTACGATTTACAAAAGTAGGTTTGTATCCATAGAAAATAAATCCTCAGCCAATGACCATGCAAAGTGAAATATACGAAAGTTGGAAGTTCTTGATCTAAATATTCAGATTTACTCAACTCTGCAAATTACAAATTCTCTAACTAATGCTAAAGTCTGCAGGCCGGCTGCGAGATTTACCCAGGTTCTATGAGGAACAAACTTACCGTACTTTTACCTTGCTCGTGACTTTCTTGAAACATGTGGGAAATATATTTGTTTAAAAATTTTAATGATTAATTTGCTCAATTTTTGCTGTTACATTCTGCAAACACTGGGTCAAAATGCACGATGTGTAGGCACAAAAGAACCAAATAACTTTCCAGCTGACACAAAATTGGCACTATCCATTTCACCAGACTGTTAATATTCACAGACAGGCTCGCGTTTGTCGACTTCATGGAGTTGCTGAAAACACCGTTTCTCTCAGTAACTCTTTGATACACAGACCTATAATTTTTTCACTGAGCTAAGAAAAATCACTTTGTGTTTTCATGAAAAAAATGGAGAGGAGTAAACGCGTTGTTCTTCTTTGGCTGCTCAGAATCTATAATGCAGACAGCCAACAAATAATTCAAGCTTTTCTTAACAAATCTGCTGGTCATGGAATTGTGTATGCATTTCTATTCTTTCTCAGTACACATTTAACTATTACTGCCTCAGTGGCACACAAACACTTCATCACGAGCAGTCTGGCGTAACATGTCTCGCATCCACGAATCACGCTATGCAGATGCCCGCGATTACGCCGGCTATCTGTGGTTTTCGCCAGTCCCTTCCGACAAAGGAGGCGGTGTGGATCGGTATGTGTAGGGACTGAGGTACGGGCTGGACCGTTCGGGGTTTGAATGCGGGTAGAGACAGGAGATATTTCTCTTATTCAAAAGGTCCAGGCTAAATCTGCGGCCCACTCAACCTCCTTCTCAGTAGATTTCGGGTTTCTCCTCTGGGAGTAAATAGATGGAGGCGTGAAACTGACCACTCACATCCAGCAAATGCCAAGCTTAAGAATGAGCGGATAATACTTCCAATCCCACCATAAGCTTCAAAGGCGATGAAAGCAGCAAATTTAAATTTTAAACTCCCCTCCAGACAAATTCCTGAATATTACATGGATTATGCCACAAGTCTTTCTCCCACATCCTTTCGAGAATACCAATCATGCTGCGTTTGCCGCCATGCGGACTGACACAATGGCAGTGCTGTGCAATAAGCACACAAAAGTGGACACACACACACAATATGACCCACATAGACAGGGTGGGAATAATATGAATCTGTTTTATTTCCTTAGGAAAGGAAAGTTGTTTATAAAGATCCGTTGTATAATAAAAGCGTACTGATTCAGACAACATTCAGCTCGTTAGTACAGTATAGAGAAGTATTTCGAAAGTAGGTAGGATTATATTAAATCGATGAAACGTAAGAGTACCCTGAATTGCATTTGAAGACCCAGTCCGTACCGCACAGCAAACACATTCCGCCTCTGTTATAAAAACCAGTCAGTTAATGCTGTACAGGGAAATAATTGCTGTTTGTTCTGAGATCCACACAAAACACATAAACACACTGTGTGGGCAGAACGTAGAATTTGTGAATGTTAAACCTGGTGGTACACAAAGTAACCACTGGGCTTGAGAGGGTTAAATAAAGCAAAAAACACACACACAACGTGATATGATGTATTTTTATCTGTTTATTCTTTTAATTTCTGCTTAATTTTCAGCTCGCGTTTTTTTATTTGAACCACGAATAGAAAGGTGCCGTGTCTACTGCACGTTGCCCTTTCCATGTATATCGACCCACACAGCAATAAACTACAGACAACTTCCACCGTTCACATACTGCATCATTGTCTACAGAACTGGCTCCTTTTAAGCAGGGCACACACGTCCGTTGTTTCGGGTAATAAAACTGAAAACTCCAACCGTGTTGCACCTAAAAGTGGCCCGCTACGTGGGAGCGTTGCCCTTATGTGACGAGATTTGACAATTTGATTTTGAAGTCAAAACACAAACCTCTATTCATTTAAAACTTTTAACAGCAGCTTTCAAACATGTAACATGTCCCTGGATTTAAGTTCTACAATCCAGTGCAATTTTCTATTAATTCCTTCTTACTAATTTATCTTAAAGGTTTCTTTGTATTCCCCTCATTGACAGCATACTTTCTCACCTTAACAAATGAGAGAAAGCTGTGTACAGCAACACAGAATACAGGACGCTTCCTATACGGAAAGCAGCTTACTGTTGTTGGCAATTTATGCATTTTACTCGCGTTCGCGAAAAGCGACTTTTAGTTTCGTCATGTATGTCCGTCCGTCTGTGCCCACGGAACTCGGCTTCCACTGGGCGTATTTTTCATTAAATTTCACGTTATATACTTTTATTAATGCCAGTTTAGAAATTTCAAATTAGTTTAAAATCGGGCAGAAATATCAAGCACTCTGCATGAACACGCCGACGCATTTACAAGGACATCCCGTTGAATTATCCTGGATGGGGAAAAGCTTCAGGTGAGAGAGATAAGTACAGTTACCTGTTCTGAGTGTGACTCTGTAGCCTTATTTATCCAGCATGCGAAGCGCATGCGCCGTGTTTTATTATATGTGGCCTGTCTGGCTCTACCACATTTTTCCACATTATCTGATAAACGGCACGATCTTCCTGAAAAAGTTATAGAACATAAAATATGTATTTTGACTTTCTCTACAACTTTTGTCCGAAACATTTCTCATTCTAGGAAGAACTGAGCAAGATATTACCATAAATGTGCATAGGTCTTCATGTAAACCATCCGTTATTCTTGACAGATCTTAACGAAACTTGAAATATATCAACGGATTTTCGAAAAGTACTCAGATATCAAATTTCATTAAAATCCGTCCCGTTGGAGCCGAGTTGTTCCATGCTCAAGGACGGACTGACGGGCAGACATGATAATTTTACGAACGCGCATAAAAATGGCACTAATATTAATCAGTGTGATAGGTCATTTTTCATAGAATTTGAATAGCAGAGCTGACGTATACAGAATGTCGCTGACAGTACGCATCATAATACTGTGCAGTAACAAACACTACCGCAGCCTCGTAACCTCGAGGCAGCAGATGAATGATCTCCAGCCTCTGATGATACCGTGCTTGACACGTAAGAGTGTAATGGTGTATAATGTTTATGTTTTGTACAGCAAAGGCAATGCAGCACTCCTCTACACTGCGGTCTATGAACATTTTTCACCTATTCATTACCTGAAAATAAATAAACAGGCACTTCGGATGTAAGTTTTAACATTTTGCAAATCCAGTGTTGACGACTTCCATTAATTTACAAATTTGCTCTTATCTAACACTAGACTGTAGATTCATAACATATGGCCAAATCTCCATTTACATGAATATAAACAGACAGAAAAACTGAATAGCGACGATTCCATAGACTTGTGAATACAAAGACTAGCTTGCTTCAGCTGTTTTCCTAATGTTCTAAAATCCCCTGATGATGATGTGATATACATCGAAACGTGTCGGGGTCTGTTATATGACTCATCATATATATAATATATAATTTCTTTGTGGACGAGTTGGGAAAACAATTATTTGGTTCAGATGTACGTGCTATGGAAAGCTACAGGAAAGAATAATGTATGCAATTAATACAATTAAACTACAAATTTCTGTGTCACTTTTGATACTTCACATCTTTGGACAAAAGGCATAAATTTTGTATCTGTATACAAGGCTCTTACACATAGAAATTTTTACTAGTGTCAGTTTATGTTTCTTGGTTTCTGTCATTTTAAAGTCCAAGCACACATTTATTTGGGTGTGTTCCTTTCTCATGACTGTTGGCTTTGCTATGGCAAATCTAAATGGAGGGAAAATTTGTGGTAGGAATGTGACACTAACATGTCTGTGTTGGGACCATATAAACTGCAAAACCTTAATCTGAAAGAGCATTAAATGGAGATTACACAATCATGTAAAATATGAAGCAATAAATAAATATGTCACGTGTACACACTGCTACATTACTGACACTAAATTGCTTTTAGTAAGGACTAAACCCAGCACTACAGATGACGGCAGGTGAATGATATCTTGTGACGCAGAGAGAAACCATCTACAATACCGTGATCATGTAGAACTCCTTTCCATTGCTAACAATTCACTCCAGTGTTGCAAATTCAATATCAGATACTTCAGCACAACATCCTTGCGACTTGGCACTACAATGTATTGATCCATCATCTTCTGCTTCACAATTGAAATAAATAGCTCACTTATATAAACCTAGATTCCTGAGAAAAACAATCTGCAAGACCATGATCATGCAAATCTGCTTTCCATTGCTAACAATTCACTCCAGTGTTGCAAGTTCAGGACCAAATACTTCAGCACAACATCCTTGGCACTTGGCACCACAGTTAACTGATCCGTCATCTTCTGCTTCACAACAGAAATAACTGTATACATCACTTATGCCTGTATAAATCTAGATTTGTGTACCAAGTCTCACTGCAAAGTGTGACATCTGAATTCCTGGTCTTCCAGTTTTTAAGATACTCAATAAAACATGCCCAGAATGAAACAATAACACCAAATCCTTGAATTTTACTAAAAAGTGCAATGTTCAGGTATGACAGCAGATAGTAGTGACCGTAATGAAGAGTGACTGCTATTGATAGGTTTTAACTGTCATCGTGTGACATTCAGTGCTACTGCACACCTGAGACTTGCTGAAGGTCTTCTGTGAAGCCAGACAAAATAAATGTTTTAGGTTGAATGATCTTATATGTTAGGTTAATGTGATTGATCCAGTTTGGATATATTTATAGACAGTGCAGGGTAACACAGGGAGACACAGGAAGTACAAATCCATCAAAGGGCAAACCCTTGAGTCAGTAATTATCCAATAACAAAACAATCTTTAATGTACAGCATAAATATGTCACAACAGCAATGTAACACACTTAACAAAATATATCTTATTATTATTATTACAAAACACTGTACTAGATTCAGGCCAACAAGACAAAAAAGTGTGCAGTGAAACTGTAATAAATACATTGAGTGTCTAATCTTTGTAATTGTGGACTATATGCTGTTTGTCTGTTCGTCAGTATGTGAGGAGCAGGTCAGGAACTGATGGACCACATTCACGGCATATGATACTATCTTTCCAGTAAAATTTGTCGACACATAATGGCTTAAATTCCAAAATTATTATATTGTGCATACACTTACTAACCTCTGCAGTGTTACTGCTGCTACAGTAGCCACCATTGAACTTACATGGCACAGTCAGTACAAGGAATAGACGAGACGATGCACATCCAAGGAAACGCAGCTAGATTTGTGACCAGTGCAGGACACATTTCTCTTCTCCACAACAGGCAGGCCATCTGTGGTGCCCACTAAAACTTCTATTCAATAGGTACCTGGACCTCTGTTTGTTCCCTAGAGGTAAAACAGCTCAGGCATGAACCTAACCACTCACCTCCAAGACTGTATGCATGGGTTCATACCTCCATTCTCCTATACATCATCATGGTGTGCACACGGACAACTTCACATTTCACATTTATAACAGTCATGTCTCTGTGTGTGTGTGTGTGTGTGTGTGGGTGTGTGTTCCTGCACATTCGCTACAGGTGAGCTAATATAAACCGGAGCAGCATAAGCCTATATTATCATTTCCCATTTAAATGTATTAATTATCAATAAACACGTTATTGATAGCCATGTCTAAGGAGCAGGGGGAGAATTAGAAGGGTGTGTTACATTTGTTTCCTGATTTCAACATGCAAGACTGAGTCTTTCATTGGCTCCTATAAGAGTGTCTGCACGCAAAACTGCAGACAGGACATGAAAGCTGCAACATCACAATAAAATCACACAATACTCAGCCCAACAAAATGCACTCTAATTATACGCAGACATTCTGTATTACACTATCTATAAACCATGATGGATCGAAACATGTTGGATTGGTTTACAGATATTGTAACGTAAAATATCTGAAAATAATAGAGTGCATTTTGTTGGGCTGAGTATTGTGTAATTACCAACAGCGCACTGTATGAACAATGTAAATAAAGTCATAATGAGATTTCATTAGATTAAAAGATAGAGCAGTGTCACATGTCTGAATGTGGATAGAAATGTGATTCTTTTGGGAACATCAGAAATTATGGTGTTGTGTCACGTAAGTTAATGGCATGGGGACCAAGAGCAAGTCAGGTAGTAAAGGAGAGAAAAATCCCTGTCCCTCCCAGCAATTGAACGGCAATTCCAAAGTTGTCCAGGCGGTAGTCAACACACCGTCTGAGCTACTCACATCTCAGTCTCTGATACTATGAAGATATACTGGTGTTTATGATCAATCCTGTGTATAGCGGCACATCCCCTGCGCTGTAAATAGTGACCATGATGTCAAATTTTATGTACAGGTGGTACAAGAAAAATACAGGAAGAAGGCAGCAAAATGTGTGATGTCAGAGCAGTTGGCATCGCACTGGGGGGCACCGTCAGTGCTGGCAGCAAGAATTCCTTTCTTAAAAAAGTCTTCAAAGTTTTACAACAACATTTCTTAAATTTTCTTGATTTTTTAAGTCTGTCTCTTTCTACTTTGTTAAATCCACGTGGAGGGCAGACGCCTGATATATTTACACAACTAATGCTCCTTTTTCCTGGTATGTGTGTGACTACACTGAAGATGGAAGTATCAACCATCTGCAGAACATCAGTAACTGCTATCGGTTATGCAACATCATATCCCGGAACCCTTCAGTTTTAACGTTTATGATGATTCAATGTACTGTGTTCTGGGATGTGACGCCGTGTTGTTTAGCACATGTGTACTTTACCATCATTTCAGAAAAACAATGGTAAGCGCAAAGACAACATGGCATAAACCCGCAGAAGACTTCGTCGTGAAGCTTGCGCTTCCTAGCGGACGTACCTTCATTGTGGTGACCAGACTCGGTTGCTCAGTCGAGTTTTTTCTTGTCACTTCTCAATAGCCGGAGTTATGCAGAGCTGAAATGACAGGTTACTCTGTTCTGCTGAATAGCTGATATAAAACAACCGTCAGTAACATTCAGTAATGCACATATAAAATAACAAGGGCCAATTTTTTTCCTTCATGATTATATTCAGATATTTGAAAACTGCAATGATCATAATATGGTTAACAAAAGTTCTGAAATGAAAGGCAAATTTACCACACTTGAAATCGTGAAAATTTCAGGCAAGGTGCGACTGCCGGATTTAGTTACAATTTTAAATTATCAGTTTATTAAATTTATCCTATCCCAAAAAAAATTTATCCTGTTTGGCCAAAGAAAGATGCATTCCCGAAATTGTAAATTTAATTTTGCTACCTTTATCGCCACACACACACACACGTGCACGCACACACACACACACTCACACACACATGTGCACGCACACGCATCATCTGGACACAGAGCAGTCATTTCAAAGGACGTGTGATCAGTATCGCACCCCAACGTAATGTTCTGCTATTACGTTCCAGCACTGTTAACAGAGCGTCAGTAACACCTAGCGGCATTTAAAGGAAATAAATAATGTCAGACGACAATTAGCCACGTCGTTAAATGTATTACAAAACCACGCGTCAGTTGCAACAATTCCATCCGTCCGTCCGTCCGTCCGTGTGCAAAGTACAGCCCCCAAATCACCTGACCGATTGATTTTAAGCACCTGTAAGCAAAGTAATGACGAAACTGTTCAGTTTCGATATCGATCAGACGTTTCCAAATAGTTATGACTGGGAACCCCTTCGGTTTTGATTCGGCATACGGTACGTGCGGACCAACAAAACGTACAGGCTTCGTACTAATAACGAAGTGAAGTGCAACATTCTGATGTTAATCTGAAATCAAGGGAAGTCCAATCCGTCATAGGGATGTTCTGAGCAGTCGAACGGACTTTACTGTTTTGAAATGAAGTGTATTTTGACTGCCGAACTGCAAATTCAGTCACACATTTCGGTTACATTTTGAATCATTCCGTTTGCACTCAGCCAAAATCTAACGAGTCGCCGAATTAAAGGGAAATTCCTGCCTCTCTTAACAACTTAATATCGTATTCTCTTCACCAAAGTTAGCTGCACATGGCCCCCCCATAAAAACATTGCTGATATACTGCGATGTGGAGCTGACTCACAGGATAAAAGATTCCCGACCTTTCAAAGGAACTCTGAAACCCCTTATGCCTTGATGCAACGTCACAAAGCAGCAGAAGGCAACCCTTAGTTTCTACACCTGCGTATTCCTGAACACTTTGAGAGACTAGTGACATTCGCACGTGGCACATACGTTTAATTTCTATTAGCGCGCACTTCAGTTAAGAACCTGAACACAGCGACGAAGTGGATCGTTAAGCAATCACCTGAAGGGAAAACCACTTCAAGCTATTTATATCTATGGGCAAAGCGTGTAAATTTTGATTTGTAAATATTTACACAAATTTGAATTCTTTCCAAGAAAACATAAAAGTAGCCTACAAAGAGATAACCTTTGGGCACAGTGAAAGTCTCTGATCGCATTTCTTTTTGCGTTCCTTCACGTGAGTTCACATCCATTTACAAAGTACTGCCTTCGCAAATGCAGTCTAGACATGTCAAGGTTTAAACGACCCGCAGTTTTTAATAACTGCTGAAAAAGATCTAAACACACACATACATAAAATTAAGTTATTACGTAAAGCGATCCTTTACGCAGCCACGCGTGTGCGACTGTCAAATATAGATGTACACTTCTGTAACAGACGCGACTTCCGAATTCCGCTAGTAAAGCCAATGCACGGATAATTCCATAAGAAAAAAAAATGACCTGCAGGTGAACACGGGTCAGTGACAGGTGTTGTGTTTTAATTAAGGCTTACCACGAAAAAACTATCTGAACGGCGTTCATAAAATAACCAAGCACTTACGACAGGCGAATAAAAAGTAAAGACGGAGCTGAGAATTATGCTGTATAATACCGAATTCAATTTCGGGCGTGCATCGTTCTTTGTTTCACCCGCTCGCCACGGTGAGGCACAGGATATGAGCGGGACCTGAAAAGAAAGAATAATCAGTATCCGTCCTCTAAACAAGAGTAATAAGCACGAAATGCAAGAGACTAATTAACAACATGAGCACAACACTTACCGTGACACGAGGTATTCTTCTACTGTCTTCTGTTACATATATATATGTATATGTATATATATATATATACACATTCGAACTACATAATAAAATCCTGGATGAGAGACGGTGTAGGTTTTAATAGCCCTGATCACGGAAGGCATACGACTGTGTGTACCTTTGCTCATCGCAGCTGTACATATTAAAATGGACAACTGAGTGAAACAGAAAGTACTGCGTTATAAGCCATCTAGTCCAGGGAATTAATACAGAAGGCGAAAAGAAGTGAAAAATGTCATTTTCAGTGAAGTAGTAAGAAATCTTCAGAAAAATAAAATATCGACGTCTTCTGCCTTTAAAACGAACTCAAAAGACGCTCCATTCACGTCGGAAACCAAACGACAATATGCGTGGTCCATTCGGCCACGTCTCGCATAAGCGACTTGCGGATTGTGGAACTAATTCTTCATTTCAGGCGAAATTAAAAATCTGGCGGCTAAAGTGTTCAGATCAGTTAAGTTCAGCTCTAACGCATCGTTTTGAACACGCACACACACGCGTATAATTCTGTCAACTGAATTGTTCTTTACATGAAACGCAATTTACGACGGCAGGTCGTCTGCTTATATCGACATGTGAAATGTGAATATTGTTGTGGACGTTTGTCCATTGTTAGGCCTAACAGCGTCAAAGACGCAACTTTAATGTTGACAATTGATGTGTAAGACAGAACTTTTGTTGATGGCAGTCGATGTAGAAGACGCAGCTTTCATTGTTGACAGCCGACGTTGAAGACCTACCTTGCGTTGTTAGCAGTCGATGTAGAAGACGCAGCTTTCATTGTTGACAGTTGATGTAGAAGACCTACCTTTCGTTGTTAGCAGTCGATGTCTTCTTTAACGTTGAAACTTAAGCTTATTTACAATGCATTCATAGAAACATACACTTCACTTTACAAATGTCACAATCCATTTCACAGAAACGTATCAAACATGTGACTTTACGAATATCACTATCCATTTTGTATAGCCTGTCGTTACAGATTCAGACACTTGTCTTTCAACAGTGAAGTGAAAGACGGGTCGAAGCAGAATTAAGTTGTATTTTACTGAATCTTTGCCCTTCCAATGCGAGTTATTCATAGGAAGAAACTATTAAAGCATCTTTTTTATCTCTCTCCCTCTCGCATTGATATCATTGGTTGTGCCGACCGAACCCTGTCAAGTTGACACCCTGCGGTAAAAAAAATCACACGTAAATACTTAAAAATAAACCCTCCTAACAGAACGGCCCTGCTGTAACATGGCGCTAATTTAAGCGACCTATCCAGAAATCCTAACTGGGGCACCTAACGGGGAGGGCAGGGAGGACAGAACTTACAAACTAAGTAAAAAAAAAATATCACATGCACAGGGTTGTCAACTCGACCTTAACCTAGGCCCTGAGTCATGGCGGCTACCGCATCAAATACAGAGTTGCCTGGCACGGCTGGTATTATCATGCGCAGCCTGGGGCCGGACTGACACATGATAAGCTCGTGTCGGTGCTGTGGCGTACCTGATTTGCTGCGAGTACCCAGCCCATCCTCCTGCGGATGGGTCCTCAATCGCTAGATGTTCAGCCGACACTCTTTTGGTTTCAACGTTACTGTTTGCGCGGTGCTCCTCTTGTCTTGGTCCTGGGTTCGCAGTCTGCTGATGCTTCAACTGGAACGTTGCGGCAGTTGAAAGAATGGCACTGCACTGTTTAACGAATACTCAGAGTCGCTGATATTGCACACACATCACATCACATCACATCACATCACAACACTTTATTCCACTTCCACAAAAAAACACCACGAGAAAAAACGAAAGTGCATGGCCCGAACAGTGGTTTAAAATCCGGAATAAAAGAAGTCTGAATCACTGCACAAACAGGTATCTTCACGCGCCTTCTATATTCACATCAAAGATATCACAAACACGCAAAGTTAAAGTCACTCATCACACACTGCAAGCCAGCCTGCCATACCGATAATTTGCCTCATTATTTAGAAATTACTGGACTTCGCAGATTCTCACGTTTCTTAGATGTTGGAATTTTGTAATTCATAAAGTGGTATACGACTGATAGGCATAAGGCCCCTTCCACATGATTATATTCTACAGTATCACTGAAAAACAAAATTAGTCCCACCATTACAGGAGCATGAAGCCCTTTCTACAGCCCTATAGTCTAAAGTATTTATGAAATATATAATCCTCCTACCACAGGGGAATGAAGCCCATTCTACAGTCCTATAGTCTAAAATAATATTTATAAAATATATAATCCTCCTATTACAGGGGCATGAAGCCCCGTCCACAGTCCTATAGTCTAAAATAATATTTATAAAATATATAATTCTCCTATTACAGGGGCATGAAGCCCCTTCTACAGCCTTACAATCTAAAATAATATTTATAAAATATATAATCCTCCTATTGCAGGGGCATGAAGCCCCTTCTACAGCCGTATAGTCTAAAATAATATTTAAAAAATATATAATCCTCCTATTGCATGGGGCATAAAGCTCCTTCTACAGCCCTATAATCTAAAATAATTTATAAAATATATAATCCTCCTATTGCAGGGGCATGAAGCCCCTTCTACAGTCCTATAATCTAAAATAATATTTATAAAATATATAATCCTCCTATTGCAGCAGCATGAAGCCTCTTCTCCAGTCCTATAGTCTAAAATAATATTTATAAAATATATAATCCTCCTATTGCAGCAGCATGAAGCCCCTTCTCCAGTCCTATAGTCTAAAATAATATTTATAAAATATATAATCCTCCTATTACAGGGGCATGAAACCCCTTCCACAGCCCTATATTCTAAAATAATATTTATAATATGTATAATCCTCCTATTGCAGGGGCATGAAGCCCCATTCTACAGCCCTATAGTCTAAAATAGTTTTGGCTGTCAAAACTGAAGGAACGAACCGACTTGTAGGATCATAATCTAGGTGGAAAAGGCAATTTTAACGTGGATCAGAAATATTGATGGATGTGTATGTGGACTCAATTCTTCTGTTCAGGGGAGGGACAAGTAGCGGCTGTTGTGAATAAGGTAATGAACACAAAGACTGTGGAGAATGTTAAGAGGAACTTTAGCACGTGAAGTCAGGGAATTGGCCATTTGTGTAGAACAGGTAGGCATGAAGAGGAAAAGTGTCTTCGGTGAGGCAAGATTTTGGAAACAGGCAGCAGAGGGACATTAAAATCAATTTTAATAAAATAAATATGACGACGTAAGCTGAGAAGAACTTACTGTAGATGGTGTCCAGCACGTGTCTTTCACAATTTGGCAAACTGAAATGTCTCGTGCAGGTGCATCACCGGAGGTAACTCTACGAAACCTAGCCTACTTAGGTCCTATGGTGCACGGGGGGGGGGGGGGGATAGAAGCGGTCAGTGTGTCGTGTCTACTAACTGTAACGTGCTGTCTCAGTGATGTCTTGTATTGCACTGCAGACCGAGTGACGCTGACGGGAGCAGCGCTGATAACTGGAATGCACTTGCAAAATGTGTTCCCGTGTACACAAAACACTTGCGTATGGCTTACACGTCATGAAATCTTACATTATGTAACACCGCTGTACCAAATGGAATAGCTTCATTCTGTCTATAATTCATCTAATATTCATCCGGTGAATAAATAAAAAAGGCCACGACAGACATAGTTTGTCTTGAAATACCGAATGGTGAACTAGAGGATAATATTAAAAAGAATAGGCTGATCGGAAATGAAATGGGAAAGACTGGTTCAGGATGTAGCCACTAATGTGATTGCAATAATTTTATTTTTCTGTAATAGTGGAGAGTTTCTTGCAGATATAAATCCGAACAAGGGACTGAAAATAAAGTATAATAGTGTTTCCTTCATATCACCTGACAAGGCCATGTAATTTTAAGTGATAAGCTTTTGAATGCAGAAATAATTGTGACAGATTCTCTGGATGGCGTGAGAGACATCATGAAAATCCGCAAGGCTTTAGCATGAGACTTTGTCACGTGACGTCATAACATCGACATACGTTGATCGATGTGCTTGTTGGAAAACACAGTTTACACACACCAAGTGCCTTACAGGAGGCCTGAGTCATTACAGTTTAAGGGTAATTGGCACTGGTGCTTCCTCGAAAAAATGTTGATGCCAAATACGTGATAAAAGCAAAGCTTGTTATTTAATCACCCCCAACGCTTAATATATTAAAATTAAAATAAGTTTTATTCACATAAATGCGAGACAACCAATGGGAAATGCTTTTCACACCCACATTAAGCCACGTACCGACACACAGAAGTTTTACGAATAATAACAGTTTCCACAAACTTGCCAGTAGAAAGCTATGCTGTTCACATAATATGCACAAGGTACTTAGAAAAAGATAGTGCACTGCGTATGGTACCACGCAAGATAACTCGTCTTAATTTAATGGATATTTTAAAATGGCATTACAACTATTAATTTTACTTAAAATAATTTAAAATAAGAATTTTTTTTTAATTTTCCGCGGACAAATACTGGGACGCCTACCATGGGCTGAGAAACAGTGATCTTTCTTCCAAATCACGAATATGTGTCGGTGCATAAAATCAGACTGCACTCATATCTAGAGAACAGAAGTCGAATTCGTTTCTTGTACGTCGAAATCGCCACATGATATCAATGGCCACATATGACCGTACAGTTTGTGCTAAGTTAGTGTTTGCCGGCCATGCATAAGCAGAGGTACGAACCGACTACCATAAGAATAAGTAAATGTTAGTTTGTTAGTAGTTAGTGGGTTAGTCATATAGGTGGAATGATAATTAGTACAGTCATGTGTGGAAATTGACATGAAATATCTGGCGCCATAATGTGTGACGTCGTTACTGGGAACGTGACAGCAGACTGAAAACACAAAACGTCATTTAACAACATCACACGCATTTTATTACCTTTAAGAGTCTTTAAACTTACTGTGTTTGTGTTTCATCCTGCATAGAATTTGCGTGACCTCAGCATTTTCATATTTTAAGGTCCGTATTTTTGTAACAACTGAAACACGTCGCCATTCTTAATGCGATACTGTAATTAGTTAAACCTAAAAAAATTATCACGATGTTAATAATTCATCACTGTGTTGTTGACTGCACATGCCGGGATGCGTAATATAAAATGGTTACAGTGTTTGTTTAATGGCCCATAATACTATAACACTGGACAGGGTGAAATAATGAGAGGAGTTATGTACGAGGATATTTTAAGATGGGGAAAGAAGGATGTCGTGGCCGATTTAAATTACTATTGCTGGCGACAATCCAAAAATACAAGAATTTTGAGTTACGATGTTTGGAATTCTAAAAGACAGTTCAAAATAGCACGGCTTGAAGTATATAACTAACGAACAAGGACGGTACAAACATTGTATATTCAACAGTCTGACACGTTCTCTTTAACAAAATTTGGTGCCCAGAGATCTGCAATGGAAACCTGTGTGTCAGCTCTGTGCATTACACCAAGTGTGTATTTTCGCCATCGTCGTTATAACAAAGCAAACAGGTGGCTACTTTTATATCAGTCTTGCTAACCCGTCGAAACGTCAGTTACATACAATTACGAATAACTTCTACCAGTAACACCAGTATTATACTTCGGTTATGTACTGTCCATGTAGCTACCAACTGTATGTACAGCAGCGTGTTACAGTCACATAGCCATTCGCACGGTCCTACTTGGTTTATATGAATTTATTCAGCATTATTACTTCCTACAAACAAATCACCAGTTTACTATCTAAATTTCACTTAGATTTTTAAATCAGGGTGTCTTGTAAATTTTTAGTACTAATTCTTATGAAGTACATGGCAAATGGTATTCAAAGAAAAGTACAGTTACAAGCAAATGTGAGTAGAGATTATCTTTGTTACCCGATTATTTAACGACACTTTATCATCCAGTATCTTTTGTAGTATTGGAAAGACGTAATGGTATATGAATGGCCAAATGCAGAGGGTATGTGAAAGGAAAAGTTCTTGCCGTGCTGTGTCTGAAGAAACCGAGGAAAATCACGAAGACTCGAGCAATGACAGAATATATGGGCTGGGATTAGATAGGAGTACCTTCTGAATACAAGTGACTATTGCGAGCCGAGTATTTGCAATGTGTGTTTGATTTATATACACCGGCGACAAATCTGCATAGCGTTTGCTATTGTACTTCTTTCAACAAAATTACAACATATTTAATTTCCACTTTGACTTTAGAAAGAGTCATTCAATCCCGTATTTTCGTATATAAACTCACGTCAATACTACCACGTACCCATTTCAAACTACCCCCTT
The DNA here is from genome assembly GCA_013340265.1 of Coptotermes formosanus. Taxonomy (NCBI): domain Eukaryota; kingdom Metazoa; phylum Arthropoda; class Insecta; order Blattodea; family Rhinotermitidae; genus Coptotermes; species Coptotermes formosanus. The sequence continues at coordinate 1,114,675 of BLKM01000769.1, read as the reverse complement.
AGAAACCAGTTAAAATTTCACTGCTCATTCTTAGAAGTTTCTAACGCTGCACTGTGAAACACTGCGTAAGGCCTTCATCCTTTCAAACACGGCTACAATATTTCAAGGCATTCGTCGTTCTGTGAATCATAAATGTGAGCTACGCCCTTTCTGTTCAGCAACAATCTTACCTCCAAAACTCATCGGATAAGATGATGGAAATAGAAACACATAAAACTTTAACTAACACCGCAGTTAATAACTGATATTACTACAATTAATATCTTAACATTTACTTTTTCGCCCTGAAAGCTGTAATGCAAAGATAGCTATGAACGTCTGCAAAGGTTGCTGATTGTTACAATGTACTTCTACTAATACTCATTAAAAAAGATTACAGAGATACTACTTTTGATTTTTCCATCATTCAAACACGGCAACACCTTCACAAGGAAGATATTCTTTGAAACGCATATCACAAACGCAAATTATACACTTTCTGGTAATCAACAAACTTACCTCCAAACCTCACGTCATATTATGGCAGTAAATGTACGCAAACTGCACGAAACGTCATAACTATTGCAGTACAGTAATGTAATAGTAATTTCATAATATTTAACCTTTATTTTGGCTCCCTTAAACCTCTAAACCAACACGTCTGCGAACAACTGTGGAGGAAACTTCTCGAAGATGTTAACTTTACAAAGATGGCTGAAATACTGCTTCTAGCTTACCACAAATCAAACATGGCCACAAATTCACAAGGATGTCCTTCGCCATACCGTGTGGCGTAAACAGAATTATGCACTTCCTAGTTAGCAACAAACTTACCTCGAAAATTCAGATGATATAATTACGGAAATAAATATACGTAAATTCAAGAAAACTTTATAGTAATCAAACTATATTAACGTAATGAAATTATTTGTAACATTTATTTTGGCTCCCAGAAACCTGTAACTCCAAGACGGCTACGCACTTCCGCCAACGAAGGTTCCAGTTACATTTACGAAGATGGCTGACGTACTGCCCCTGCTCTTCCAACAGTCAAACATGTCCACAGTTTACGAGGGATGCAATTCGTCGTACTGTATATTGTAAATACGGCGCATGTACTTACTGCACAGCAAAAAACTTACCTCGAAAATCTAGGTGATAAAATTAAGAAATAAATAAAACTACATTTTGTAAAACACACTTGTAACTTTATACGTGAAATAGTTTAATATTTATTTTAGCGCCATGAAACTTCTAGAACAGCTGTGACTATGGGCTGTTCCACCGAAGCTTCACGTCAGGTGTACAGCTCGTAAACATTAATGAAACAATTTATGGTGCATAATAAAATGGCATTAATTGTAAAATTTAGCAGATAAGCAGTTACAAGCTTCTGAATAATTAAATCGTTGAGGAAACCTCAAATATATATAAGTTTCGCGGCTAATTATAAACTCCGCCAAAATGGCCAGTAAAGTTATAACTCGCTTTCGTAACAATTAAGGGATGTTACGAACATTAATTATGAAATTCTGAACTTGCAATGGGCAGTTCTAATGAAAATTGTAAAGTAAAAGTTTGGAAAACCGTAAAACGAAGTAGACTGCAAAGTTTGTTACTGTTACACGTAAACCGATGTAACGAGTCTGATTGTTCAGCAAGAAAACTAACGTAAGATGGTTTCTGGAGACGTCCAGACTATATTTATGTTAATCGCATCAACGTGAAATTGCACACTGCTAATTAAATCAACTTACGGTACTGAAACTTCCGCTAAAACACAAGAAAGTTTAATTATGCTGCAAACTGTCGCACAGGCTGGCCGGCTGACTGAAGAGCTTCCTTTGTAGTTCAACGACTTCTGCTGTGATTGGACGAGAAGCTGCATTGAGAACGGTGCGGGGGAGGGGGGGCGAGGGGAAGTTCCAATTCATCCAGTAGATGTCAGGCTTGTCAGTAACTACTGCACCTGCATTCCAGTGTCGGTTAGAAAGTATTCACAAATTAATTTCAAACATCACAATGTTAACATATGTGGGCCTATCTCGCATTTTATTTAACGACTCAGTATCACACTGTAAGATGATTATTAAGCAGTCTGGAAGGGAGGGGTTAAATTTTTCTCTACCCGCACCATGAAGGCGTATTAGGGGAATGGAGGTAAAAGTCCACTCATTTTTAACCTCAGTACTAGATGAACATCAGGTGTCAAATTTAACCTCTAGGAAAAATCCTGTGGTACTTACTGACTAGGAGACTGGGTGGGTTTCATGTCTTGTCTGGGTATACTGCAAAGAGAAGATGTTTCCGGCCCTTCAAAGAGGAGATCCATGGATCATCCAACCCTCACCTTAATCGCTATCATGTCTGATCCATCCATGCAGCCCATTCCGTAATTTAGCCTCACCCACAGTTTCTTTAATGGATACACATTTTGATTTTAACCCCGGATGTCATCAGGCAAATAAGAGGTTTATGTTGCAAATTAAATACTGCGAAATGCGCACATGTTGATTTGAAGTCAAAGAATACTGCGATCGAAACCTGTGACATTACAATCGAAAAGTGTGAAGAAATGCGTAGTCGAAATAAATTCGTTGGTTTGAAATAAATTTTATTTCTAATTATTCACTTTGAAGAGGGAATCACAATATTTTTTGTTTTCTTTTTTAACTCTGTAAAGCCCAGTGGTTTTTATATGTACAAATAAAACAGTGACTTTTCCCTATACAATATTAACTGATCGGTTGTTACAAGAGAGATGGACAGTGTTTACTGCGCGGTACGCCCTGGGTCTTTAAGTAAAACAGATTACGTTTCGTCCGTAAAGAGTTAAACTTTTATGTTGCATGAGTTCGCGAGTACAGTTGAATAGTAACAATGCCGCATTATTATACCGTACAGTCGAACCAACTTCGTATGTCGTCTTTAGAATATAAATATTAACCATTCAATAAACCTGTTAGGTGAAATTTCTACCGCAGGGAAACATTCGGCGGGCCCTCGCGAAATCGACCATGAAACTGTCTGTTTTGTATGTACAACCTATGAACCTGACAGATATCTACATCATGAACAGGGCAGTATTATAAAATAATAAATCAACCAGACAAAAAAGAAATATAGTCTTCTAATCGCCCACATGCGAATAATATTAATATTAAAAACTTAGGCCTCGTTAAATGGAGGTAAATCAGTCTGAGCTGGAACGTGACCACACACCTTGACATTCGTGTCACCGTATGGAAAGGTTACAGTACAAGTGGCTACCAACCTGTGGGCAGCGGGCACCAGGTGGCTACAGGCTTATTCCAAGGTGCCCTACTTTTTCCATAACTTCGCAGCAAATCTTGGTCCCCCAGACAGTGCTTAGTGCCCCCATTATCATCATCATCATCATCCACCAGGATTTTGGTGGGGAGACCTGAGGGAAGGCGACCACTTGGGAGACCAAGACGTACATGGGAGGATAATGGATAATGGGATGGGGGCATGGACTGGATTGAGCTGGCTCAAGATAGGGGCAGGTGGCGGGCTCTTTTGAATGGGGTAATGAACTTCCCGGTTCCATAAAATGCGGGGAATTTCTTGACTAGCTGAGAAGCTGTTAGCTTCTCAGGAAGGCCTCTGCTCCATGGAGTTATTATTATTATTGTTATAAATAAAAGTTGAGATGTGTGTATGTTCTGAAAGTGCAATCACTTTCTTGTCGTTACGTACTTTCTGAATCAACTTAGCCTCTATTACACATATTAAAATATGAGGGCCCGCAAAATAATTTTTTAAGTTAAGAATGTGTCGTCGTGCTTGAAATGTTGCGAACAGCTGACGTAGACAGCTTCAAGGCCTGGTGCATAAACTGTGCAGTGTGCAGTAAAAAAATGAGTTTTGTCGGGTACAATATTATACGTGACAAAAGAATTCTACTTTATTAGCTCTATATTTTTAGAACTTAGCAGTAAATATATTAGGCATGTGCTCTCTTATTAATGGCCTGTTCCACTGGCTGAGGTCGTTATGTGTGGAGGGCCTAACAAACGAGCCACCACTGAACATGACGTAACCGAGAAATCGCAGAGCGGACAGTTGCAGAATAAGCCAATCAGCCTTAAGGCGAGCCCACCAATGTTGAACACCTGCCATTCTGCAAGCACAGTTTACGGTTACAAATGGTGTCGTGCTCGAGGCGGCCGTGCTTCAGGCGGACAGTAAAGTGATCCGTTTTTATCTGGCACATGAATAGGATAAGAATATTAAAGTTACACAAGTCCATTATCTGCAAATTTCCCTCGCCCTTTTTTCCACACTTGGGACTAGTCAATGTCTTTACAACATTATGCAGACAAGAAGTCTTAGCCTGTCAGTCACTCAGTCAGTCAGTCACGTGATATTTTTATTATGTAATATTTATATACAATAACTGCAGGCTATAAGTCTTCGTCACACAATTTGGCACTAACACATTTTTCTGTTCATTGTCTATAATTATTCACATACACAATAACTGCACACTTCAAGTCTTTTCCTGTTCCAATGCAACAGTTCGGAATTCATTTCGGGATTTATTAATGTGTATAAAGGGCACATCTGTCCATGGAAGGTGACGGATTAATCTTATTCAAACAACGATGTGAGGAAAAAGCAAAAAGCTTAATGCGTCAGCTACAAAGAATTCGATTCAGTCTAAGGTTAATAATTTACGAAGTGCTTTCCCCAAGGAACTGAGAAAGTTACGGACTGAAAAAGACGTGGTGCGTCTCCAGATGACGCCTAGGCACCTACCTTATGGCACTATGATTCACTATTTTTTACTGCAGACCAAGAGCAACCCCAGTAAGGAATTTCAGTGATACAGGTGTAGAAGGCTCCGATGGGCAAGTTGAGGCAGACAGTGAGGTAAAAACACAGCACTTGCATTTTTATCCAACATTTATTTACGAACTGCACTTTATTTATGTAAAGGATTATTGGTAAATTTGTTGGATACATATCGTGATGGAATAGTTAATTGCTGATTTTTGCAAGCTACTAGTAGCTAATAACATAAATTTATGTTGCCAAGTAACTTGCCCTTCGTTCATAAAATAATTCTCGTACAGCAAGCCACACTGTTTCGCTTACTGACACGCGTTTCTAGCACCGTGTCGTTGCAGGCCATCTGATGTTTTTGGCTGTCGCCTGTCTCCGGCGATTATTTTCCCAGTATCTAAACCTTCCATTTTGACAGAACGTGTGGGATTGTATGATGATTTAGCGCGCTGTCTTAAGAAACTGTGCAGAACACATGCAACGAAAACTATATACCCAATTTTTTCTGGTCTCATGTTAATTTCGATGTGAAAAACTATAAATCGATTAAACACATTGCAAAAAGCATTTCCCACAGTGCGCCTCGCTCTACTGAGACCATACTTAAAAATTATTTAATCATGAGTTACTTTGCCAGAAAAAGGCTTCGGTATGTTTTGTGTAACGTAAATGCATCGTCAGCCACAAAAGCAAAATTCCGTTCTCCCCCGTGATTTCAGCGGCAGGTGGTCTAATATTAACATATTTGCTTTTAGTTTGTCATAAAATGTAGTGTTTTTATGACACCGCCATCAGAATTCCTTCATTTGCAACTGACACTGACATAAATGTAATCACAGTCAGCATTCACAATTGCGAGCAAAACAGCGCTAGAGTAACGCCTGCAGTTATAAAAATACGATCCACGTGCGGCGGTTTCACTATTCGAATGTGTTTCCCATTTATCGCGCCTCCACAACTGCGAAAATTCAGCTGTTTTCGAAGTCTCTAGCGATTCGTACCCTCTCTATTGTCTTCTTTGGAAGCTGAAAGTTAATTTAAAATAATTAGATAAGGTTGTAATGCAGCTAAAAATAATAAAATGTGTGGCGTTTTTAATAGTAAAAAAATACACTTCTTTTGTACCTGCGAGTGTTGTTCCTTTAACACCTTACAGACGAATTTACAAGTTTCAGAATTATTCAAGCGAGAGCTGGACGTGAGATAAAAATTGTAAATTTCAAGTCTTCAAGGATTCGCCCCGTTGCCAAAAATTTTAAGGTTGGAGTTAATCTTTCTCCTGCGCTGATGGCGCTTCTCATTCTTGTGTTCTGCTTTTCAGTGAAAAGCTTTAACAAATGGGGAGAAACTTTAAAATATTCATCAGTCATTTGTAAATAGGTTTTCAAATCTACGTCACAAGAGACGCGATATTCTGCAATTAACTACACATGTGACAAAGTATCCCTTTTTGTTACAACCACTGCTTTACCCACTCACTTTTCTTTTTATTTTTTTGCACAATAAAGTCAAAAGAGCAAAGTTTTTTTCCTCTAGGAAGCCCCATGCTTGCAAAATGCACTAGCAATAGCGACGTGAACAGTCGGGCTGCTAGAATCCGAACCGAAGCATATCAGTAGGTGTGTGGCGAAGATACGGATTGCCGTCAGTCGGTGGACTGCATAATGTTTGGGTATTATAGGGTTTGAACGGTCGTTGCACGCATTTTAGTGCACTGCAAGGATACAGGCCTAACTAACTGACGCCATACAGCAGAGTCCTTTTTGCGAAGCTAACAGTTCCTCAGCTAGTTAAGAAATTCCCCGCATTTTATGGAACCCGAAAGTTCAGTACCGCATTTACAAGCGCCCGCCACCTGTCCCTATCCTGAGCTAAATCAATCCAGTCCATAACCTCCCAACCCACTTCCTGACGATCCATTGATATATTATCCTGACATCTATGCCTGTGTCTTCCAAGTGGTCTCCTTCCATCAGGTCTCCCATCGAAACCCTATGTACACCTCTCCCTCCCTATAAGTGCTACATTCCCCGCCCATCTCATTCCTCTAGATTTGATCACCCGAATAACATTTGGTGATAAGTACAGATCATTAAGTTCCTCGTTATGTAGTCTTCTCCACACCCCTGTCACCTCGTCCCTCTTAGGCCTAAATATCCTCCTCAGCACCCTATTCTCGAACACCCTCAGTCTTTGTCCCTCCCTCAGTGTGACAGACCAAGTTTCACACCCATATAAAACAACAGGCACAATTATAGTTCTGTATACCTTAATCTTTATATTTTTGGACAATAAACTCGAAGACAAAAGATTCTGCACTGAAAGACAGCAAGCATTCCTCGACTTCATTCTGCTTTTAATTACTTCATGGATGAAATTTCGGTTCGTTACGGTTGTTCCCAAACAGCTGAACTGTTTCATCCTTTCAAAGGATATATTACTTTTCTTTACGATGTGATTTTGTCGTGCATTCTGATCTCGAGACAAGTATACAGGTCTGCAGGTATTTATTGTATTCTTTCGTATCATCTTCCTTTAAAATAAACATGTCCGCCTGACCCACGGCCGCTACAGCCACGTAAACGTATCATCTTCCTTATCACAAACCTATGTCCGCCTCAAGCACGGCCGCTACAAGCACGGCCGCTACAAGCACGGCCGCCACAAGCACGGCCGCCACAATCACGGCCGCCTCAAGCACGGCCGCCACAAGCACGGCCGCCTCAAGCACGGCCGCTACAAGCACGGCCGCTACAAGCACGGAACCCCCGCGGCCACCTAGCATATATCCGCCCTTATTGCCGTCACGAACTCTACACTAATCACTGTTGTGTATATCAAACATATACCCGCTTTTACTGGTCTCACCAACTGTACACAGAACACTAATTCCATGGAGCAGAGGCCTTCTTGAGAAGCTAAGAGTTTCTCAGCTGGTCAGGAAATTCCCCGCATTTTATGAAACCCGGACGTTCACTACCGCATTCACAACAGCCCCCCACCCGTCACTATCGTAAGCACACAGAACACTGTGGTTCCTCAAATATGTCTAAACCTACAGCTCACAACACATGAAAACAAGTAAGATCAACGAACACATGCGTCTACTTCTGAAGCACTGGAAGGACTGATCCCTTTTCTTTGCCCCATGCCTTCACAGAGGGGGGTGCTGGTAGGAGAAGCTTTTTTCCGTTTACTTGCTGTTACAGAGAATCCTGGCCACTTCCGCTCAACCTCACTACTTTGTTGAAGGAAAGATAGAAGGAAGGCTAAAGTGACAAAGACGAGGAAGAAGAGGTAGGCAGCCATTAGATGACCTTAAGGATATGAGAGGTTACTGGAAATTGAAACAAGAAGCACTGTATGGCACTTTGCGGGGAATTCGCTTAAGAAGAGACTACGGACCTGTAATAAGAGAGAGTAAGGGATGACTGAATAAGAGTATGCATTCAAAAAGGTCACAGTGCGCGGCGTGTCTTATGTCAACCACCACTAAAGGGAAGATAACACTGTATTTTCTCCCCTTATCATACAGAATAGGTGCTGACTTAAATTTCTATACGTGTAGAAATTAAAAAATTATTAATTTTTTCGCCTAACTTACGTAGAATTACATTCTGAAATTTATCCAGACAGGCCCTGTACTCTATTAACACATCTCATTACGAATCCATCGATGACTGCTTGCATCACTCACACATAATTCACTTGTTCATGATAGTTAAATCGCATACAATTCATTAAATAACTGATTCATTTATAAACTTCTATCACATTTATTCATCACACAAATTTATTATTTCACAAAACACTCCTGTAATCATAGAGTAATACTGTCACACATCCGTTTATATGCCTAAAAATAATCTGCTACTTTAATCGTCCATTTATTCACTTGCCACTGGAACTACGGCTATACCAACAACTCAACATATCACTCATTTAATTACAAACTTTAAACATTAACGGGGCACTCAATATAAGAATGATTGTATTGCACATCACCTGAGGCCTGAATACCTGAAAACACTATATACCTGCACACAAACCATAATGCCATTTTGAGTCGCGAATACGGAATCACGTCTCATGCTCCTCACTTCGGTCAATCTTCATTTTACAGTAATATCTGCCATCTTGGAGTTCCCGTCCACAATTGTGATCGGAGACATAAGCGGACACGATTTCTCATCATACAGCACGACCTTGTTGGAGGATTTCTTGGCTTCTTCCCTATCAAAACACACAAAAGTAAATTATTACTTCCCTTCCAAGTCGTGGTATGTTTATTTTTGGACACTGACACTTGTAATTCAGTACCAGAAATTAAATTTCATATTATACATATCACTCTTTTTATTACACTTTACCCGAATTTCGTAGGTAAGGTAAAGCAATCCCATTACAGGCCTGGACAGGCCGTGAGGATTCCAGGAGGTTGAGGCTCCTAGATTCCTAGACAGTCGGCCATGAAGGTGGTAAGGTTGTCAGCCTTACGCACCGGCCGCCTTTACCCCCCAGGGAATATTCCTGGTACTCCTTTCTGTTAGAGGCTGAGTCGACCCCAGGGTCATAATGCGACCGAAAGGATTATATCAATGAAAAATTCCAATGACACCATCAGGAATCGAACCCGCGCCCTTCCGGTTTGTAGCGCAGTGTCTCAACCAACTGCGCCACCGCAGGCCGCCGGAATTTCGTAGGGGAATGCATAAATTAAATACTGCCCGAATTTCACGTGCATTTTCAATGCAGAATCCAACAGTGCTTTCCAGACTGATATCAGACAGCTTACAGCCTAATATCAGCACAGTGTATATGAATATTTATTCCGTACGGCAGTGCATATGACGAAAAGTCTCTTACGTAATCTGCTTCAAACTTAAGGCTTCTTTCTCACGAGCAGAGTTTAGCGGTGCTGCCGTGAGCAGCGCTGCTAACGGACAACATCCTTTTCCACGGGCAGCGCTGCCGTTGGCAGCTGCTGCTCTTCCACCAACTTACCGCTCAAAGCAGCGCGTGGTTCAGCAGGTCGTGGAAAAGGCACGACTGTTTCGACTGCTTCTCAACTAGCAGCATGGCAAACCATTCACCGCCATCAGCGGAAACATAAGTCCGTACAAGAAGCGCGACTCACGGAACGCTGCTAAAGCCGCTCGTGGCAAAGCAACCTAAGTAGGTCTCCGTTTCATCGGTCAATCTGATTCTCAGAATATTACGGCCTTGTGCGATGCGACGCCGTGTATTTGACAGGTACCTCAAACGACATGGCGAAAAGGGCTGCTTCCATATTCAAAATATTTTTCCACCCTGAAGATAGCTATAGTACATTAAACCTAAATTTTGATACAAATTTAAGAAAATACATAGCGTGACGCCCCGCAAGACAAATCCTCACGGTTACCTGATAATTACTTCAAACCTCACATATTTCCAGATATTTTAAGTCATTTACCCTTTCCAGTATCGAAACAAGCTCCGGTGTAATCTCGCTATGACCTTCAGCCCGCCAACGAAGACCACTATGAGAAGCCCCAGCAGCAGGATACCGAAGGAGACGTACGTTCCAACAACGGGCAGTGCTAGCAGCATCTTGAGGGACTTAGCAAGCTCTGGTGTTATCTGGACACTTTCTTCAAACCAAAACACGGGAAAGAATATGGTGGGAACACCAGAGTAAAGGCTAGAATTAAACAAAATACAGTGGCTTAATTATCCTTCCTAAAAATGTCTATTATGAGGTTCGTTCGGTGGTTCAGTAAATATTCACAACACAAACAAATATTTCTGTATTTACTCGTATATATGATGTTAAAATAATTTTTATTACCAGACGCTTACCTTATAGATTCAATGGGCTGCAAAAGCAAGTTTACTTGAAGCCTCGCAGCCACGTCCAGGGGGATTCCCGTAGTCTGCAACGTAAAATGTAAAACGTCACCGTCAGCGAATTCACGTTCGAATAGGTTTTCGTCCGTCACATGCTAAGTACATTGCTCTGTCTCATTTGTGTACGGACTTACATGTAGATAAGTATTGAACAGTAGCCGTGAAATCTGTCTTTATTTCTTCAACTAGACAGAAGCGAAACAGTTCTTCCAATTCTATAAACGAATCAGCTTCCCTCTCCTGATGACAACAATGCCCAGTTTCTATGTTCGCTGGAAGAATTTCATTTAAACTTTACAGCAGAAGCAACACAGGTACTTACGGGCTCCAGAGTGACGTACACTTGGTGCTTCTTCCGATCGGGATTCATCCCGTTTACTTTATCCCTGAAATAAGGATCAGCGTCTAGGAAATGTGGATTCGACAGGAATCCGGGGGCACCATATCGGCATGATGAGACGTTAAGCACCCCTTGGGGAGTACATACACCTACACAGTTGCACTGGTTCTTTGGGTCGGAAGTTCCGTTGTCAAACACCGAGTTGCCGCCCACATAAGTATACCCAGGGATACCCAGTACCTCTGTGTCTTCTGCATAGTCGACCTGAACGTACCTGGAACGAGGCAGTTACATTTGATATAATGACCCATTTCGAGTCAGGATTAAATCTAGACCTCTTGGACAAATAACTCAATTTCGTGGAAAAATATATACATACGAAAGAGAAGGAAGAAGAGGAGGTGGAAGAGAAAGAGGCAGGGGAGGGGATAAAAGAGTAGAGACAGAAAGAGATAAAGTATGAGGTAAAGATGATATTGAAAGAGGAAAGGGAAAAAAGAAACTGAATAGCCGGGAAGAAATGTAAAACAAGTAAAAGGAAGTAGGGGAACGCAAGCAAAGGTGAAACAGAAAACATTTAGACAGAGGATAACTATTAGAAAATGATCAAAAGACGAAAAGAAATAAATAATAAACATTCTCCACCTATTCTCCGTTTCTGCTTCATTCAGACAGACACATATGCTGTAGACAGATATCGTCAAACTCAGCGTTGCTTGGATTTGAAAGACGTGCGTAAGTCCTTCAAGTGAAGTGAAGTACAATACAGCCTACCCTCTGTAGTTAATGAGAAACTTTACATTCAAATGACCATCATTAGCACATGTAGAATTTCATTTGATGGACAGCTGTTTAAATGAGTTAAGATCCCCGTTGCATTACGTATATTGAAACACCTGTTAAGTTTTTACAAACTGTTCTTAACTTGGCACAGACCATTTTAATGTATAGCTACAATTTGCCCTTCTTCCACATCATTTCTGAGAGGAATAAATTCAAACTACAAAATCTTCTCTAAATACGATTCCACATTCACTCCTTCTTTGTACCTGCCCGATGTCTCGCCTGTGTTATCTCTTTGATATAATTCTTATCGTAAGATTTACGATTTTGTAGAGGTTCAGAGTGGGCCAAGTGTTCTAAAAAGTGAAAACGCTACAGGCAGAATAGCCAAAAGTAACGGGATTGGATTGCACAGAAATCAGGGAATGTTTCTTCGCCATTATGCCTGGAGCAAACTCAGGTTCGTATCAAAAAGAAACGGAGGGTTTCCTGTCCAGGACAAAACAGCCGGAGCGTGCAGCCAATGATTCAACTCCGTTGTACCGGAAAGTAAAGGGTGGAGCTATGCCGCCACATCTCTATACGGCATTCCTGGCGAGGTGTTTAATGAGAACAGAACCTTTACCTTGAACAGTCCTTAAACAGTCCGAACTTTAAAAGGAGGACTTTCAGCCTCAAGCAGTCCAATGCATTTGAGCTGCTCGACACTGCAAATAATTGCACTACGATCCTTCCAAACCGTCGGGTATTATTTATCAAAAGCAACTGAGTAACATAGCAGAAGTCTTCAATTTTCAGCAACACCGCTGTGAGTACCTCAAATCTCACTATCACTGTTACCTTAAAGTTGTAAGTTTAAGGAAAAACACAACATTTATCCTCGATTAAAACACATTACCCTCTCATGGAGGGGGTCATCCAGGGTAAGAGAGGGCAGTCCAGGTGTCAGCAACACAATTTTAACGAACTGTGTGTAAAATATTCTGATTCCTAAAACAAATGATATATGCACCTGCAGAATCGTAATTATTCTACACGCATAACAGAGGTGTCAGAGAAGTTGCCGCAAAAGCACGGGGTTACTACACATTTTTGTCACTTGCACACCGGATAAATACCGATCGTATAAAACGTTTCACCAATTCAAAATTTTTTCTTTGGTCCTGTAATAGCTAATGTTTTTGTGGGAGACACTGTTAAGGTATTTCGAAGTAAAAAGACACATAAATTAGATCAGAATTTTCGCACGGCCGTGAAGAGGTGGATTGTGCTCCTCTGTGTAATGATTTCGTACAGACTTGTATGTTGTTACCAACGCTCCCGAAGGCATACTGCCTCCACCTTCACAATGCAGCATACCAGGGGTGCACAAATGTTTCAAAAATCTAGGAGTAACCTCAAAAATCTATGCGCCAGGATGGGGGCAAGAAAAAACAATATACTGCGGACCAACAAATATTAAGCACAGCAGTTTCAAATTCAGTAGCCACCTGACGCGCGGGATTTGTACACCCCTGCCATATACAATCATGGACCCGACGCGTTCCTCCAAAACATTATTAATAACCTACACGGCCACAGCTGGCATCACAACACAGATGATTAACGTATGATAAGAAAACAATAGCAAAATGTGAGACAGACAGATCCTCCGAAAATTCGTCTGTAACTATTTACCACTCTACAGCGCACCATATCCCAGAAGACGTGAATAGTCAGTGAATCTATTTATAAATATCTACATAAACACCCTGCGATGCCGTAACGCATATAAATATGTCCATGTAAGGTCAATGCTTTCTTCTGATTCGTCATTTTTCGTTCTTCCTTTTCTATTTCTTTTTCCTTTCTCCCTTTTTTATACTGTTAAAGGTACAGACGTGTGCGTGCCTCTTCAGGTCCACTTACTGCTCTCGTTACCAGCACAGTTAAAACAGAACATTTCCGTCCAACAGCAATACTCTATACCATGAGCATGTAACTCTCCAAATACGTACATATGACTGAAATCATCTGTATAATCCCTAAGCTTTGTGTGCATGGGGGGCGTGAACGTTAAGTTCCCCATGTCCTGCCATCTGACAGAATTGACTCCACTACCTCTACCGTACTTGAAGCAATAGCTAGGTAAGGTAAAAAGTACCTTTACTTAATTAAGGACCTGGTCACGGACAGGTCTAAGGGAGTGGTGGTATCTCTCCATGAATTCTTAGCACTGGCACCAGATGAATGTAAATGGTCAGTTTGACGCTACTGGGTGCTTTATCCCCACGGCATAGCCCCCAGTACCCTTCGAATAAGAGGTCGGGTGGGAACCAGATTCGTTCTGTACGCTGCGGCAGAGAAGAAAGTTTTGCCGCTTGCGGAAATTTAACCACAAGTCCTCCGTCGTCCAGGTGCAGGTATCCTGACTGAGCTGAGCTATTCTGATTCCCTGTTTGTAACTACGTCCCACTCACAGACTTCTATCCTCATAAACTACGACGTACTTTTGCGTCTTGAGGCGAAGACCCCACAGCATTTCCCCTCTACGTCCTTCACTGCTGATCCAGTTCTACGCTACACAAATACATATCAACGCTTAAAATCTCTAGAGACTGGGGCCTCAATTTCGATACTGATATTCTAAAAACTAGCTGAGAGGTCGCTGTATCTGAATTTCCAAACACGGACCCATAAAACACGCCTTACTTCACACTGGTATGTGAGTGACGATTTGCGTATCGTACTGTAGACATGAACCGGAATAGCTCAGTCGGTATTGCAGCAAGGTTACGGGTTGCAAGCTGGAGGGATCGTGATCAGAATCCCGACAGGGTCAACACATTTTTCTGGTTGCTTCAGCTTTCAGACCGAAGGGTCTTTCCTGCAGATTAATAAGCAGTGTCAAACCGACCACTGACCTCCGTGTATTGGACACACGACGAACACTGCAACATGGTCTTAACCCTCGATACCTGTAACAGTCGAGATGGTACTGATGCACGGGAATTCATATTACATTATCCTGGTCGATGTCATCCATACGCTAATGTGTTTCGACGACTGCAGACACCAGCCGATGAAAGTGCCACAATTGCAGCTGCGACGAGAGAGTTGCAGAGAAGGTCGTGCGTTATAGGACGAGAACTGGGAGAATCCCAACCGAGGGTTCTCGAAGTACTTCTTGACGATAAATTAGATACACACCACTGCTCGCGGAACGCACATATGATTCCGGATATCGTCCTTTACTCCCCTTTTTTGTGCAAATACAAAACTCCCCCGTATGGTTATGTGATACTTTGTGATTCTGGGCAGCAACATGTATCTTCAAAACTAAAAGTCTCAGGATAATATGTTGTACAATTTCGAATTGGTTTTTAAGGATAAACCATAATATGGTGAGATCGTGAGCGGACTTTGTTTTAGGCTCTTCTTTTCTAGCGTACCCGTAGCTAAATATCGTATATATGAAACACAAGTATATTAATGGTTTACCTGCAGATTTCAGAAGTAAACAATTGCAGAGGTGTGCTCTTCTTCTGACCAGGAGGGTATAGGTCACCGATTGTGCCCTTGACCTGCCCACAGTCAGATTCAAAGAATTCTGAATGGTTTTTATAATTCCACGATCTGACAACTCCAAGTTTTGACACATCTTCCTCTCCTGTTTCCACATTGTAGACACCTTCCTGATCCGAGGAATCATTTCTCTTGTAGAACCACGCAAATTTACTTGCCCTAAAATTAGTCTGTGACAAGCTGGCAGCAAACGCAGCAGCTGCGAGAATAGGGTCGCTGTAGCCGTCGAATAAGAACTCTCCTACAGTCTTCGTGATCCAGACTTTCTGCCCCGTCATGCGCAGTGCACCAGACAACGAGAACTTTATAAAGCTACTGCGAAATCTTGTAACGTAGGCTGCAGCCTGAAACATACAGAGAGATATGAGATTTAGTGTTCAGAATGTGACCTTCTGTGTTAGGACAACGTGTAACCTGACAGGTGCATATCGATATTCGGGGAGAACCAACTGCCTTCATGTTCACTGCAAAAGCAAGTTCTATCGAAATATTTGCATCAATCAACCGGAACACGTGGTGTCATAACACAAAAACACAACAGTCAAAACAAACTGGGAATTGAAATTTAAGTCTCCTGAGGTATGCAACAATGTCGAAATGTCGATAACACACGTTTTGCAGTAAAACGTTACCTTCGTCTTGAAACTTTCAAGAAGTCAAAGACAAGTGGACTGGAAGGCAAAAAGCAAAAGCGATAAATACTAAACTTCCAAAACTATTACTCTGTTTATTTATTATCTATCTACTGCATTTAAGTTCCCCTCAGCCTTGTGTTTTCCAGTTCCTTAATATCACGCCATGGTTTAGGGCGCTTACCGCTGAGGCCCAGGTGCCGAGGTTCGACACTAGTCCAGTGCATGTCAGATTTATGGTGGACAAAGTGGCACTGGGACTGGTCTGTCTCCGAGTGCTTCAGTTTTCACCTCTCACTAACATCCATCAAAGCTCCATTATCATATTGCACTCAACTAGCACCGACGCTATATAATCTTAGCTGCTGACAGCGTCTTCAAGTACACGTCCCCCTTTTCCAAACTCCTTCGCTTCATGGAAGAGCGAGGCTAAGAGACCATGAGAGTGACTACCGGACTAGTTGGATTCTGAAGAAGGGGGCAGCAAGGTAGTAAAAATTTATTAACTAACAATCGAATATTTTAGTCAGCAGCACCTACGTGAGAACCTCAAATCTCAAAAGTAAAGAACTGTATGCATTATGTAATACTGTATAAGCCCGAATATTAGACGAGGTTTACTTCGGGAATAGCTGCACAGAGAAAGAGGGGTTTCTTTATAAGCGAGGCCTTAGGGTATCTCCCAATAACAAGTGCAAAACGCGTCATATCCTAGAAAAGAATGACTAATGTGGCAAGTGGCAACTCTGTTCTTTCTCACGCATTAGGTGCGTCACATACAATAGTTGTAGTTTTCTATCTGCCTCCCTGACACTACTAACTTTTTATTACGAACGTGAATGAAAAAGTAAAGCGAATTTTCCTGTAGAGGCGCTACAATCGACTCACTGCGAAAATTATCGGTTGTCGCAGTAACTACATATTAGGCACTGTCGCGACAAGTGAGTGTCAGGTTTAGTTAGTGTAATGTTCGTTTACAAAACCTTTTAAAATTGGCGGCACCGCTTTTGATTTGCACTGCTGTAGCACAACGAACTGTGATTTTTTTTTTTTGTTTTGTGGTCAGAAGCCGTTAAAACACCTCAAATTTACAGGAGAAGCCGCCAGCTCGCAACCAGTGCAGAGGTTTGTCGCCGAAAGTGATTTTCCTGCTGCACGACAACGGGCTTCCGCATTCAGCGGCAGCTACCTATGAAGGAAGGGGCAGCAGAAATTTTCACTTCTCCCGCGCCCAACAAATAGTCCGGACCCAGCTCCACGAAATTATAACATGTTTGGGCTAGTAAACGAAGCCTCGCATGGACGAGTATTTGCCATTGATGATGAAGTTGAAGACGCGTTGCATACGTAGCTTCGATCACAACCGAATACATTTTTCGAAGATCTGGAACAGCTACAAATTATGAGTTTAAAAATGGGTTATTGTGTTGAGAAATGACACACTTCCTTTCGTCACAGACTGTTGTAGACGAAGTTAACTAATAAATTCACTTCACTTTTTGACTCTGCCTCGTATATTTTCGAAATATTCTTTTTTCTCTAAATCTAAAATATTTTGGTACCACTGCATAATTACCAGGGCCACTGGGTTCAGTGTTGTGACGTTGTCATTCAAACTTCCGTTCGAATTCTCCGGGTCAAAATACCATCGTCTGTGCTTACGGAAGCTTATAGTGTTGTTTTGGTTCCACGTTATATTTGTTTTCTCCAAGAATGCTCTGTGAAACAGAAAATAAAACTGTGTTTACATTTCATGTAACCACTCTTTTCTGCAACAATAACCTGTAAAACATAAACAAATGTTAACCTGAAGGCAAACTCGCTCAGGCATTATTATTTGTTTTCTTTAAGAACAACCCCTTTTTTATTTTACACGTCTGCCGTATTTTCTTTAAAAATAGCCTTATTTTTCTTCTGACAGGAAAACGAGAGAAGAAAATAAAACTAGTGCGTTCGTTCCCTGTAACTAAGCCACTGCATTTAGGTCTTTGTTCTCAAATATGCTCCAGCTTTTGAAACTTTCTGTTTATAACAAAAGGTACTCCTTCAATACGGATAAAGCTCAGCCTATTGCACTGCGTTCGTGATGGTCATAAGAATGGAAAATTTTAGTAACACATTTCATAAATTGTACAAGAAAAATCCCTATGTTGAATAGAACATTTATCACGTAATACACAAAACTATTAATATTTTAACTTATACAAAATTCAAACTTCTTTCTTTGTACCTATTTAAATAAAAGACCCCACGTTTCGGTGACAGGTTTGGTACCTGACTCCAGGCGTGCTTTTTCCATAACAGCTGTCACTATGCGATTATTACTTGAAATGTAATTACGCCCGGATTAATGTCAAATTAGTGCAGCAAATGTTACAGAGACCAGCTTTGTATTTTGTTTGTTTGGTGTTTCTTAATTTTGCACAGCCATATTTGCTAAACTGTTTGTAGAACACGTGGTATTCGAACGTTTGACGTTAATCCGGGGTTAACTACAGAGTAAGTAATCATCACGTAGTGACAGCTGTGTTGGAGAAGCAAGCCTGAAGACAGGTGCAGAACCTCTCCCCGAAACATAGTGTATTATATATACATAGATACGACGGAAGAAATTCAAAAACCCTTTTGTTTAAGATATCATCCAACATCGTTACAGCCCTATGGAAATGGATTAGTGTTAGAAAACGTTACACGTAAAATGTTCTAAGAAGTGCCAGCACTGTAGCGACATACATACATGTGTTTTGTAAAGCCTTAAAGACAAGTGTCAGTTCTGTTTGGCAACTAAGCACCTTCTATTCGAGGCAGCGAGGAGTGGTTTAAGGTATAAGAAACCGCACATCTACAGCAGGTTTGCCTAATGTTGGGAACGACTGTTTTATCAAGAAGAAAGCATTAAGATGTGCGGCTTCTTGTTTCGCAGTAAGACACTTCTGTTTGCTACCTACTTGAACGTGTAGGGTCCCATTTCCACTAGGTTAGGTTTGAAATCTTCATTCATAAGTTCCTCTGGGTTGGTCCAGTTGAAGAAATAGAATTCCGTCATCACCGGTATGGGCGTCTTTTGCCAAGCCGAATACAATTTTGTAGCAGGCGTCAGCCGCATTTCCTGGAAATAACGTCACAATCTGCATCATAACCCCGTAACGAACGTCGGTAACACAGCCAGCTGCAGGAAACATGGCGTAATATTCCGTCTGCAGAAGTAGCAGCCAGTCAAAAAGATCGGCGCGTCGTCTGTGTGTGCATGTCGGTTGCTTGCTTGAGTTCCGCTACACTTTAACCTTTTAAAGCCTAGCGGTAACTTTACGTACCACCAGGTTTAAGATTAAAAAATTCTACGTGGTGCCCACATTGCGTTTATGTGTTTTGTACGGATCTCAGAACAAACAGCAACTTTTGCCTTATAAAACATTAACAGACTGGTTTTTATAACCGAAGTGGAGAGTGTTTACAGCGCGGTACGCACTGAGTCCTTATATAAAAAAGATACGCTTCGTCTTTAAAGGGTTAATTAATTATTGAGTGATGAGTGATTGTATGGACGAAGGAACGAACAAAAGAAAGAAAGCAAGAGTGAGTCAGTGAGTGACTGACAGAGTGAGTCAGTGAGTGACTGACAGAGTGAGTCAGTGAGTGACTGACAGAGTGAGAGTGAGAGTGACAGAGAGTAACTGTGTGAATGACTTGCTAATTGCTGCTTTCTTTATCATAGATGACGCAAGAAGCCTACAAAAGAAAGTTTTCCTCTCTTCTACATCACATAAAAAGGGAAAGAAAAGAACCGACCGCCACAGCTCACTTTTTGTAGTTACGTAACGTCACGTGTGCTGCATGTCTCTGTCTTATAACGCCTTCATCACGTACCTCAGCTCACAGATATATGAATGCTGCCGGGGACAGAGTGCGGCGGCAAGACCAGCTCAGAAACGCTAAGTGGAATTAGCAACATATGTCTAACGCATTATCGCACACCACGCAGCAAACTGGCCGCATTCTCGGCGGACGACAATAAAAAATAACACAAACAATCGACTGAAACAAAATCAACACCACGCAACGTCGAAACATGTAGACCCGTTATCTTCTGATAAAACTTCACAAATAGATGTGTTGATGGTGTTGTACTAAATACATTGTAATGTGCACAAACACAGCGGCCTGTCCAAGAAGAATATTATGAATTGCTGACACTGTAGACATCTGACAATTATCGATCTGCATAGATCATGAATACTACACAGAAAAATATACTTGTTTCGCGTAACATGTAAAAAAGGAGTTGCTTTGACTAGATCAGTTTTGGTTAGCAGAGAAACGACACAAGAAATTTGTAAGACGCAGACTGATCTGTTATCCTCTACTTTCAGCAGTAGGTAAGACATGCATGCATACATACACACATACACACACACACAAACACAAACACACATACACACACACACATACACACACATACACACACATACACGCACACGTACACACACATACACAC
>BLKM01000769.1:386181-454686 GCA_013340265.1 Coptotermes formosanus | reverse complement strand
CAGTACACAGTCAACAGCACATTCTCACTCAACTATAAAGTGCCGCCTTAGTGTAACGATAAAAATAGAGTTCTCCTTGAAGATGACCCAGCAGGGTCGAAACATGTAGGAGTGTGTTACGATTGATGATAAAACTCTCTTTGTGCATTTGTTGGTGATTAGTGTTTTTGTACAATATAGTGCACGGACATGGAACACATTAAATACATGTTAAAACATTTGTATTAAAATAACAACAGTGCATTTACTCGTTTAGCACCGTATGTTGACCAATAGCAACGCATGGTGTGAATAAAATTGAACTTTAATATTTCGCAGTTAACTTCATGACGCCGCTACCAGCTCGAAATAGCGTTTAGTTGCGGGATGATAAAGTAAAGGGATAACTGTCACCAAGAAGGCATACAGCGGACTGGGGCTACACCGCTACCCGTTCTTAACCTTGCAAATAGATGGAGGTGAGTGGCCAGCTTCACGAACTGGCTGCTTTACCCCCAGGGAAAGAGCCCCCAATAATCATTGAACAAGAAGGTGGGAAGACCCAGAGTCAGTCCGAATGTTGTTGGGAAGAGTACAATCTCTTGTCCCTGGCGGGAATCGAACAAAAATTCCTCGGTCGTCCAACCCGTAGACTAATCAGTATCGACTGAGCTATCGCGGCTCGTGGATCACAGGCGAATAACAAACTGACATACTACGTATTCGGACCGTGTTATGTGCAGCCTTATTTACCTGCCATACAAAGCGCATGCGCCGTATTATATCATCACCTGTGACCTGTCTGGCTGTACCACATTTTTCCACATTATCTCATAAACGGCACGATTCACGGGAAAAAGTTATTCAACATAAAATGTGCGTTTTAATTTTCTGTATAAGTTTTGTCCGAAAAATTTCTCATTATAAGAAGAATTCAGAGAGATATTATCATGAAAGTACACAGGTCTTCATGCAAAGTAGCCGTTATTCTTTTCAGATTTTAGTGAAACTTGACTTTTCTCGACAGACTTTCGAAAAATTCTTAAATATCATATTTTATGGAAATACGTGCAATGGGAGACGAGTTGTTACATGCGGACAGACGGGCAAACAGAAGGATGGACGGACGGACAAACAGATGGACGGACGGACGGACGGACAGGACGAAGCTAACAGTCGCATTTCGCAATTTTGCGAAGGCGCCTAAAAATGACTACAAGAAATCTCCCCAGGCCCTGATCGGCGATGACGCAGATCAGGTTCAACCTGTGAGGGCATTCACTTACCGCGCACGTCACTTGTAACATCTCTTGTACGTCTGTAACAACCTTTTTGTCGAGCTCACTCTGTCGAGTAGCCAACTCCGCACTGCACGGGTCCCATCATCAAGTCGCACGTTCTAATATCGTAATTTAATAAACAGTTAATTATCGGGGATCGTGACTGAAGGATGTGGCAACATGGTCTGGAGAAGTCACTCATATAAGAAGAAAAGAATAGTGGACAGGTGCGAGAGGAGAAAATACTATCAATGCGTTACGGAAGAACTTCCAGTGTTAACCCTTTTATGCCAGGCACCGCCTTGGTCAACGCTATTTCCGAGTTAAAAACTGCCGCAGCGAGACTACCCTCTTACCACCAAGACCGAGGCAGCAAGTCCCTGTCAAATGCCAATAGCCACGAACAAGATCAAAAAACATCGCAACTCTGAGTATCACAGATCAAAAGTCGTCTTCATAGTTCTGTCTTGTTACATTACATGCTCCTGGTACGTGACGCCTTGTAGTTCAACAGACGGATACAATGATGATGGGGGAACAGAATGCCTTAACACACCAAAGACTAGAAAGGAATTTCTGTAGGAGACAGAGAGAGAGCGAGAGAGAAAGAGACTAGGAACAAGGCAATTGGGGGCGGGGGGAATAGTAAGATAAAATACAACTAGATTATCATTACTACTACTACTACTACTACTACTACTACTACTACTACTACTACTACTACTACTACTACTACTACTACTACTTCAACTTTTGGGGGCTGCGGTGGCGCAGTTGGTTGAGGCACTGCGCTACAAACCGGCAGGTCGCGGGTTCGATTCCCGATGGTGTCAGTGGATTTTTTCATTGGCAAAGTGCTGTCGGTTGCACTATGGCCCTGGGGTCGACTCAGCCTCTAACAGATATGAGTACCAGGAATATTTCCTGAGGGGTAAAGGCGGCCAGTATGTACAGCTGACAACCTTACCACCTCCATGTGCCGACTGTCTAGAAATCTGGGAGCCTCAACCTCCTGGAACCCTCTGGGCCTGTCCAGGCCTGTAATGGGACTGCTTTACCTTTTTACTACGAGTATTTTAACTTTAGTAGGCAGTGTTTTGGATATGCTTCGCAACTGAATTAAACTTTGAAATACATTTAGAGACAGATGATTCGAATTAATGGGGTTAACCTGTGTTTTAGTTTTAACCGCAAATTTATTTTGTTAATTGTTTTATTATGTTTTTTGTTTGTGTAATTATTTTGTGCTAGTTTTATACTTGGCCATTGTGCTGTTGAACTAGCACTTTAGTAAATGGCAACTGAATTGAATTATTAGAAACAGAAAATTTACCGCTCTGAAGCTTGCCAGGTCGTACCTGTTCTTCCTTCTAGCCAAGCTACGCTGCAAGGAAGGAACAGCATAGGAAAATCAAGAAGGCAGGGTGCTTGCTGGAAGTGGGCAGCTGAGGGCAGAGGACAGTGTCCTCCCATTAGGACGCTGCGTCGTTCCTTTATAAGGACCCGTTGGTGAGCCCTGAATAGCGGAAAATTGACTGTTTGTTCTGGGACTCGAATCATATGGAACACATGAATATATTGCATGAAAAAAAATGCAAACATTTTAATGTTAAACTTGGCGGTAACCATTGGCCTAAAGGGATCTTCGTTGTAGAAGGGTCTAAAGATTCCTTGGAACCGTTCGTATATAAATAACAAACTATACGGTTTCACATTCCACAGGACCAAAACGTTGATGCTCGCCAGCGTGAGAGACTCAAATCTCATAAACTGTCTTTTTTAGAATGTGAAAATATGAATTCCTTTCCGGGATTTATACAGATGAAGTGTATTAATGTTTCCTTTCTTAGTGTACCTGAAATTTACTAATGAAAGAGGGCCAAATTTATAACTTGAAAGGCAACAAGCTGCCTACATGACAGGTACTGCTAACAAATGCCCTTACGCGTACTGTATTGCAGTTTCTGTTTAGCTTCTAATTCTTGGTTTTATCATGAACGGGAATTTACCGTGCATGGGTCAGGAAATAAGGCATTTAAAACCGATGTGCTGTACTGAAAACACCTCGTGTATTATTACCAACCATACAAATTTTACGCAGAAGATGTTGCAGTTTTTTAATATCTCCTTACAAACCTAAACATATTATTATAAGTATCATTTAATCATTAGTTGACGCAATCAGGGCTGAATTTAATAAAAATATTTCGCATAAGCGCCGTGTTCTTATTTTGCGCTTTAAAAAGTTTCTTAACGAAAGTTTTCAGAGTTTCTCTAGCATTATTACTACACACCGTGACAACGAGGTGGCGCTCTTGTCGCTTCCACCTCAGAGGTTCGCATGTCGGTCATGCTGTTATTGCTGACTGTACGAAATTGAACAAAACTAACATCAAACAGAAAAAAGCACTAATATTCATATCAAATTTCGTGAAAATCGGCCAAATGGCTGAAAACGTGAAAGCGAGATGCACAGTCATATACAAACACATAGCACTGTCATTATAGTAATACTTTCTCTCCTTGAGTACCCAAAGTAAGCTACAAAAAGACAGACAACTGCAGACACGTATACACACCAATAATGCGATTCGAAACCGACAGCCAAGCAGTACAGCGGCAAAATAATGCGCATGCCTCTGACAGAAAGCCAGCGACAGCGGCAAGTCACACCCATGGGCCCTTAGTAGGACCAACAGACTGTTCCGTCCCAATTAAAATCTCATTTAGTGAACCCATCATCATTTTATTGACCTTCCAACATCCATGTTGCATCAAATCCAATATCAAACGCATTCACACAGAAGCCCCGTGCATGACCCATAAATGACCTTGACCTAAGATACTAGTTACCTCCTCTGTTCGTTTCTAACCGGTAAAAAACCTGAAACTTTACACAGTTACCGAATTTGAAGATCATATTAAAACAGTCGTTTCTGCACAATGTGAAGCCCTTTCTAGGAGTCACACAAAAGCAAACAAGTTTAAATATTCATATTATCTTGTCACACAAAGCCCCACCTAGATTCGTAACAAAATGTTATAACAGACTTTTTCACAAAACCGTTGCTGTTTTGGAATGGAATGTAATTATATCGGCAGTCGTGTTTCGGTGATAATTAGATTACACAATGGAGATGGTAATGACAGTGATGATAATAACAGTACAGTATGTAACAAAAAGCATATACAGTTTAATAAACTTCTTCCCATTACACATCTGATATAATGTTTTTATACATCAAAATGTCACCCATCCATCACAATGAAGAAGTTACTCCTACAACGGTATATTTTCAAAAAACGATAAGTATTTACTCTTATAAATCACGTAACAAATTAAATAATATGACGTACCTTCACCATTAGTATAAAGCTGAGATAAACGAGAACGAGACGCAATTATACCATGTGGTTAGAAATCGATGCAAGAAAGGCGAAGTATGTATAACGCAACTTTGCGGCTTGTTCGCGTGACCATTGCTGCCATAAAACACAACAATATGTTCTTTGTGTACTGTTGAACTACATGTCACTGTCAACAACATAAAAAACTGAGTCTTGCACAAAAACTGCTTTACGGCGAATTTATGTCGCCGGCAACAATAAAACGTACTCAGGTCCTCAAGTAAACTGCCCGATAGTTTTGTACGATTTTAACCAAATTTAAATTCTCTCGACAGATTTTCACAGAAGCCCACACTATTAAATTTCACGGATATCCGCCCGGTGCGAGCCACGCTGGCTGACACCTGCGGACAGACGGACAGACTGACGGACACGACAAAGCTAACAAGCGCTTTCCGTGGCTTATGCGAACGCTCCTAGGAACGAGGTATCTAAATGATCACACGTCGTCACTAAAATGCAGGCGAGGCTGACCATGTAGGCTGCTAACACGTCCTTACTTTATTAACCCTTTAAAGACGAAGCGGATCTGTTTTGTACAAGGACTCAGTGCGTACCGCGCTGTAAACACTCTCCACTTCGGTTATAAAAACCAGTCTCTTAATGTTTTATAAGGCAAAAGTTGCTGTTTGTTCTGAGATCCGTACAAAACACATAAACGCAATGTGGCCACCACGTAGAATTTTTTAATGTTAAACCTGGTCGTATGTAAAGTTACAGCTAGGCTTTAAAAGGTTAAGTTGCATTGGTATCCTTGTATAAACGCGGGTATACAAACTAGACAACGTAAAATTTCCCCCTTAAAACGTACCTAAAATCAGACATGATAATTAGTGTTCGTTATTTTGCAGGATACGCTATTCGTGTCTTTAGCTGTGCCTGTCAACCACATGATGAAGGCGCGCGTGTTTTTAGGGGTGAAACCCCAGCCAAGGAAGACAGAATAAAACTGTCACGAAAACCACACTTCCTGCTACAGCAGTTACCAGATGACGGACTGGAGTGTAGCAGAACTTGTATTCAATTCCTGTCGAGGGCACGGGTTTCTCTGTGTGCAACTCATCCAGACGTACCCTGAGGCCCCCTTATCGTCATATCCAATGTGTAATGGGGGTCCTTGTGAGGGGATAAATTGGCCCGGAGATGAAGCTGACCATTCAATTAAATCTAGTGTTGAGACTAAGAATACATGGAGCCTTTACCTTTCACTGTGTGATGCTTCATCGAGCACAGGCTAGTTCTCACTCAAAATTCTGCACCAAACTGCATTGGGAACCCCATCATTTTACTGCATTCTTAGAACTTTTGTTTGTATCATTTTTATTTTCATTACTGTGCTTTTCTTTCCACATTCTTCATTTACTCTTTTTATCATCATTCTATTTAACCCTTTTTCTGTCTTCTTTCATGAATTTGATTTGTTACTCGCTTCCTTTTGTTTTCATTTCCTAAAAAATGTATCCTTGTTCGGTCTGGTTTCTAGCTGACGGTTTGTCTTCGAAGTCATGTATACCATTGTGTCAACACCAGGACAAAAGAGAAAATTCAATTGTATATAAAAGATAGTCAGTGGCTAGCTCCACTGCGGCAGAAGCTACCGGTGGCTGCAATGTCAGGGATGGCCAACACATGTCACTCAAAAATCTTTTAAGCACAGCACTATTTCTAACGACGTCCATCTCAAATAACCGGACACCCAATTAACCTTTTAAAGCCTAGCGGTAACTTTACGTACCACCAGGATCAACACTAAATAATTCACCACAGTGCTCAAATCGCGTTTATGTATTCTGTACATATCTCGGAAAAAAACTTCAACTTTTACCGTAAACATCAGCAACTCATTCGTTTTTTAAAACCAGGTTGAAAGTGCTTACTGCGCGGTACGCACTGAGTCTTTATACAAAGCAGATTACGTTTCGTCTTTAAAGGGTTAAGAAATCTTCAGCTAATTTTAAGATCATCTGGAATAGCAGAAAGATTCACACCCGTTTATTTAACTCCTGACGATTGTCCGCGCTTCTTGTTACACTGCAGGCTGGGAAGGCGGCTCACAGCTAACCTGGGCGCCTTAGAAAAGGGGAAAGGTCTCCTGCTCCTTCCGGAAATTGAAACGCTATTCCTCACTAGCAAGAGGTCTCAATAATCTACTACTGAAAAGGAAATGAATGATGGTGATGATAATGACGACAAGTTATATTAGGTGCTACGTTCCCACACCGACACAAACAACCCATACATAAGTCAGATTACAACCCGTTTAAAATGCAAAGTAAATTAGCAGAAAGCACTAACATTCTAACGTCAGTAAGGAAAAGCAAAAGGAAGGAATGACAAAAGGAAAGAAAACCACACAAACCGAACAACAAACAGTCTTACACGACGTGGAGACCCGCACGGCGACTAAGTACGAAACCTTTCTCGGGCTACCAGCTGTGTCAGTTGCAAACATCAAGGGGAAATCTCGCCTTTTTCCTTGATGTTTCAGTCAGGGCATAACCCCGGAACGCTGGACTCCTTTTCCTGATTTACGCGGTTGGCAGCCCCACAAAGTTTTACAAGAGATTATTAAAGTGTTTACTTAACTGCTGGAGCAGCCTTCCTTACTGGAAGCGGTCACTTTTGCGGTGAAGCGTGTCATTATTAAGGATAAGTGCCAATTCTGTCGGTAAGCGACTACGGTTTGGGCTGCAAGACCAAACAAATATTGGTTCCATTCCCGGTAAAGGCATGAGATTTTCCTGCCACAATCAGGATCGACTCTGTGGCCCACCCTGTCTCCTGTCCAAAGAATATCGGAGGCCCATTACCAAGCGTAAAACGGCCGAAGCCTGAAGCTGGCCACTCAACTTCCTACAGTGCCAAGGTCAAGAATCACTGTATCTATACCTCCACTGCGTCACACGCCTTCAAGGTGTGGTGCTTATTTAAGCAGAGGGACAATTTTACCTTATTATGGGAGGTGAAGCAGCAGCGGACGTTTTTGTATAAGCTAAGTAAAATGACTGTAGAAATTGGTAGTTCTGAATCCTTGGATACAATTTTTCTCTCATAATATTTCTAGGAAATTTAGACAGCAGTAGAATTTCACCGGTCACTTCACAAACCATAGGAACGTAACAAGGTCCTTTGTATAGCCGAATATCCCGCGGAGTTTTACTATACTCCGCTGGCAAAAGTAGTTCTCGCGAGCGAAGACTGGTTTATGTGTACGGTTTAGGGTCCTACCAAAGTCTCTGTTGAAGAGTTATTCTTGAGGTGCTACTTGTTGCGCAGCTTGTCAAGAAACTCCTAGCCCTGTATTGAAACCGAAGGTTCATTACCACGTTCAAAAGAACGTGCACTGGCCTTCACACAACCGCATTATTAAAACATTAAAACGACTTAAAGCACCCTTTGTATATATGTATATCCGTTACTCTAAACAGCATAACTGTGGGTTTCTTTAAAGGACAGGAATTCCATAGCATCCTACTTTATGGTCACTTGTACAGTAGGAAAATAGCTTATTTAAATTCTCCAATCCAAATGATTTTTACATATTCTCGGCCTATAATGTTAAGTTGCTTGATATTGTTGCAACTGAAACTAAAACTTCAGCTTAATCGCCATGTCTCATGTACGTGCCGTATACAATACTCATGTGATTAAGCGAATAACTATGCGAGTGATAAAGTCGTTACCATTGTTAGCGCGTTTCCACGGGTATGACAGGGCTTGTTGCGATTCTGATTCAATGAATGGCTGAGTCACACCGGCATTGCCATGGTTACCGGGTTTCCATGATTACCACAGAGTTCATAGGCCCATAAAAATGTAACTGATGACCGTTGCTGTGTGCCGCTTCCTACTGCGGAACTAACAGAACACACCCACAGGTATTATGCACTTTATTCCTTACACTTGCCAGTACGTACGGTGGCAACGACTGTTAAAGCGATGCACACATGCTGCTGTACAGTTCCTCTATAAAATTAATAACATGGCTAAACCCCTAATTCTTAAAACTGAGTGTTAAGCCTAATGTAAAGATTTTGCTACTTGGGTCCCTGTTACCAAGACATGGCACGTTCTCAGATTGCGGATGCAGAAAGCCTCCAAATCTGGAGGCTGGCAAAGAATATACTGACTAGGCAGTCGCGGACAGCGGATGTGGGGTGGTCCTCTAGCGTTGGAGTTGGGCGAGGTGCTAACAAACTCTCACTGTTAAAACGTAACAGGTTTCTTGACCAGCTGCGAAACTATTAGCTTTTCAAGAGGATTCTGCTCCATGGAGTTAGTTAGTTTGATAATTACTACTGCATGATCGTAGCCAGACCACGAACACGGTAAGTGCAGCGGCTTCCGGTGCGGGTGCATACGCATAAACAGGTTTATATACGTACATAATGCTCTACTATACACACACTGTGTACATATATTATGTATGCATAAGCGTAAAACGCGCCTTTGTCAGGACCACAAAGTTAACACTTCAGTTACATAAACCGCTGTACAACACCGCACAAAACATCTTGCATATACAGCACACACATTTTTGAAAATGAGGTTTCTAACTACGGCGGTTCAACAGAAGTAACGCATGGATCCGGTACGGTGTCGCACGTTTTTTAGCGGGCTGATCAGCGTGCTTGTCTTTGATATTTTGCAAAATCGTAGTGGGTATATCCAGATTTGTATTGATGCATTGCGCCAAATTGCACCCCCTGGTTAAGGGTCTGCTACTGTGTTCCTAACACGGAAAGTAACTCTATTCTGGGCGAAGAACGGACACTGCTGCTACTTCATAACACTATGCTGAATACCCTTCTATGCCATATTTCTAGGTATGTATATCCACACACGCAATAACGTGTGTATATGAAAAATACCTTCAGCACTGCTTTATCAGTGAAACCAAGCAAATGGAAATGTTAAGAACACTTCTGCGGTAAACATCGGATTTTTCTGGAATAAAATCACAAGGCTATTATCCCCAGTACAGATTACGATAGATCAAAAACAAGTGGGGAACGTGACATATGTAAATTATTTGGGTAGCATGATAACAAATGATGCAAGATGTACACGTGAAATTAAATCCAGGATTGCCACGGCAAAAGCAGCATTCAACAAGCAGAAAAGTTTTTTCGCCAGCAAATTGGACTTAAATTTAAGGAAGAAACCAGTAAAGTGCTACATTTGGATCATACCTTTGTACGGTGCTGAAACGTGGACACTTCGGGAAGCAGATCAGAAATACCTGGAAAGTTTTGAAGTGTGGTGTGGAGAAGGATGGAGAAGATCAGTTGGACCGATCGTGTGAAAAATGAAGAAGGATTACACAGAATCAAAGAGGAAAGGAATATCCTACAGACAACACAAAGAAGGAAGGCTGACTGGATTGGTCACATCTTGCGTAGGGACTGCCTTCTGAAACACGTTACTGTAGAAAAGATAGAAATGACGGGAAGACAGGGAAGAAGAAGAAGAAGAAGAAGAAGAAGAAGAAGAAGAAGAAGAAGAAGTAAGCACTACTGGATGATCTCAATGAAACGAGAGGACACTGGAAATTGAAGGAGGAAACACTAGATCGCACTCTGTGGAGAATTCCCTCTGGAAGAGGCCATGGGCCTGTCGTAAGACAGACTACAGAATAAATGAAATCAGGGTCCATCTCACAAGAAAGCGGCATGTGACCTCCCGAACTATGGCACTGCCTTATAGCAACAGTTATATGTTTTTTTTATCTTTGTCCAGCAGCGTGACGCAGTTTGGCCACCTCTGACATGAAGTGAGGCAGGCCTGTACTGCAATAAGCGCCCATAAGCCGTGCTTGCCCAAAACAAAAAACCAGTGCCGCAGCTCGCAGGCTACCGGTCTGACGTATGAGGCGTGCAGAAAACAACAGTTACTGCTCGTCTGTTGCACATCCAGAAAAGCTAAACTACTGTTCCACGGCTTTGAACGCTGTACTGAATACGTATTGCTTTGCGAGGTTACGCAATCCACAAATCTGTGGAACCTATGAACAGTAGCCCCCAAATGATCGGTGCAAAAACGTAAAGTTGCACGTAGACACACTGTAAACGCACATGGCAGAATTAAGGTACAGCACCACGCATTATTAACCTCGGCCCTAGATACAGATGAGTTGTTGGCTCCATGCTCCGGCCGCTTTAACCCTGAGAAAAGAATCCCAAGTGCCCATTAACTAAGAGGCTAATGTGCCGACAGTCGGCCTGGACGCTTTGGGAAAGACAAAGGCTTCTACTCTTGACGGCCTCGCTCCCCTAATGTGTAGCCTAGTCACTACATCGACTGAGCTATCCTGGCCACCTTGGCACAAAAAGTATGGCTCCGTTAAACTTCTGAAAATTGAATTTAATCTAAGCAACATACACAAATTAAGTCCCTACCTCGCAGTAAGCACACTGAATTTACATCAACTAAGACCAGCCGCTATATGATTTAGGAAAACAAATACTGTTTGTTCTGCATTACACAACACGTAAGAATACTGCCAGGAAAATGCAGATATCTGTAACGTTACAGCAGACAGCACACACTGACGGCACGGTGGTTTGAAAGTATCAAACTGGATTCAATAATTTGTATACACAACCGTGTATGAAATACATACTTTATGCATGTACTAGTAGCCTCCGCAAGAGATAAGCGACAATTAACTTTGCAACGTCTCTCCGTGGGTCCCTCTGTCCGTACTGGGCGATTCCCAGAGGACAGATAATAGAGAAATATCGTATTTGCAATTTTCACTAAAATTTATCGACTTACTCCGATTTCCGTTAAAATCAGGCAAAAATAACAGACCCTTTACTCGAAAACATGCGTGTGTTTACGACCTCTGATTTGGTCTTTATAAGTAAGACAGACTGTGTTCTCTGTCAGGTACGGCATAATGTAGAACAAACTGCTGACCATCGAACATAGTCTTCTGTAAACGAAGTACTGAAGTTAAGAGGTATCGACTTTAAATTCCATCGCTTACCACATGTTCATGACCGACTGGATTTCTGTCGCCAAAATACAGAGATATTTTATATTGTGTTTTTCTGGAAGCATTTAAAAATTTAACATATGGGGCAATAGCAGCTTTAACGCCCCAGAAAAGTCACGTTCAGGAAATATTTCATAACTTGTTGTTTACCTGTAATACAATTTATTGCTTTGTCAATATCTCCGACCCTACGGCCTCAAATGACAATACGATACGTAAATGAAAAATTTTCATAAATGTATAAGAAATCGGTTGTAGGCCAATTTAAGGTATTAGCTCAGCAGTTACCTCGAGGTTCTGAAGAAACGTCATGATAATAGTAAAGTCTCTGACCAATCAACACTTACCTCCTCGTAGTCGAGCCTGGCTGTAAGGGTGAACATTCCTGACTGTGGGTTCAGCGAGAACACGTCATTGGCCCAGTCTGAGATGACGCTGTAGCTGACCTGACCGTTGACACCCTGGTCCATGTCACGGGCCGTGACGGAACCCACACGTGCCCCACGCCCCGTGTTCTCCGGCACATCGAATGAGTATGCCCCCAGTGAGAACACAGGCGGGTTGTCGTTCGTATCTGTGACCTGAAAACCACAGACAGAGAAATTAGCATAACATAGCAGCAGCACCAAAGACGATCATGATGACAATGATGATGACGATGATGATGATAACTTATTTGCAATTCAGTGACGCTGTCCGTAATTCAGCCTGAGAAGGGATGATAAATACTGAACTGGAAAGGATGTGAAAAGAAGAGGCCATGGAATGATTTAGGTCACTATATCGGCCAGGGGTGACAAATCCCAGGCGCCAGGTTGCCTGGGCGACTAAATTTTGTACAGTGGCGTCTAATATTTGTGAGACCTGATTTTGAAAGTTGCTTTATGTCACCTTTCTGATGCCTAATATTTTGAGGTGACGCCTAGATTTGCGTAACATCTACGTGCTTCTGTCCCGGCATTTTACAAGCTGACACGAAGGAAAGGCGTGGAAAACGTCAAACAGAATAGACGATGACCCTGCTAAGATTCGAAACAGGCAACTCTCAAATATACGTGAGTAGTGTTACTGCCTGAGGACAGCGGCAGCTTTTCTGTGCTACTAACAGCGGCGTTTAATCAAGAATAAATGAAGTAACGTACAATATTTTCTCCCTGTACCCTTTCTAACAATTACAATGTACACCGGGGTAGCGTAGTCGGTGTAGCAACTGGCTACGGACTGGACGGTTGAGGGTTTTGAATCCCGGTGGGGGCGAAATATTCTGCACCCATTTAAACTGGCCCCGACACCCACTCAGTCTCCTGTACTCTGGGTAACGGGTCTTCTTCCCAAGGGGTAAAGCGGCTGCAGCGTGGCGTTGACGACCCAGTCACCACCTAGCGCTGACGTTAAAGAGATGAACTACACGTCAACACCCGCTCCCAAATCTTCATGGCTTGTTATAGGGTGATATTTACATTATCCTTACACAAAAATATAATTCACTGTACTTCACGGGCTTCAAACCTGGTGTTCGAAAACACAGATCACACACATATGATGCTTAAAAATAGCGTGCAGAGGAGAATATTTGTAACAAGGACTGAGGCAACTGCATGCTGTGTACTCGGCACCAAATTTTTACGGTGACCAAATCCAACGATAAAATGAGCGGGCGTGATATTTGACAGAATACTATGGAGCGAAGTAACTGCTATAGAGCGATACGTTGTGAGATTTTATGAGAAAAATTTTCTGACAAAGAGTGGTGCTGAATTCACTCAGACCAAGAAGCGTAAAGAAAGAGATTCTTCGAACGAAAGACATCTTACTGTTCCAGTGCTTCACCTACGAGCATGTCTTCGTAGCTGATGACGTTGTAGGTTAATAACATACTCTCTGATTGCTTTGTATTCAATCAATGGACTACAACACACGGTGTTCCAGAAGAGCTGGTGTCTAACGGGCATGTCGATAGAGAAAGATTGAAACTGGCAACAAACCCACACCTCCCAAGAACAAAATAAATGTATTTAAGTTGGACAAATTAGATTATAGCAAATAATGTTATCTTCTTGAAAGTGTCGCAGTGTAGTATGAAAAAAAAATCACCGACGTTTCGAAATAATCTGGCGCCTCTATTTTCATGGTATCCTGAAAACAGGAATCTTCATGGTCAACGCGTTTAGCACTTCAAGTAAACAAACGTAAGCACGAACACTTACTTCAAGACAAAAAGCTGGCAGTATAAAAATAAATTCACAACAAAAATATTTAGGTTTATTTCATTTCAGCTCATAAAGCTGGTTTCATTTATTTCACATTTTGATAGCTGCAGATGAGTAAACTTAAAACCAACTAAACAAGCCCCACAATAGAAAGGGGCAAATAAGGACGAAACGCACATCATTAACATTTTAAAGCCTAGCGGTAACTTTACGTACCACCAGGTTTAACATTAAAAAATTCTACGTGGTGCCCACATTGCGTTTATGTGTTTTGTACGGATCTCAGAACAAACAGCAACTTTTGCCTTATAAAACATTAAGAGATTGGTGTTTATAACCGAAGTGGAGAGTGTTTACAGTGCGGTACGCACTGAGTCCTTATACAAAACAGATACGCTTCGTCTTTAAATGGTTAAGAAGAATAATAAAAGAGACGGAAATTAGCTAACAACAACGGTGCAGATAATTGAAATAAGATAACAAATAGAGCAGAATTCGATCAAACAATAAAAAGAAGAAGCAACGGTCAACGGTACAAACAACTTATTTTACAAGTCCAAGTTTCAAGTACACGGCGTGGGCCTACAATGTGTTAGTGTTCTGCGCTAAGGTAATAACCTGTAGCAAAATAACTGACGATGTCTTTAAATTTAAATCACAACTTAAAACAGTTCTTAAGTAGAAAGTAGAGCGAACAATTTTGCTCTACACTAAATTACATTTCAGCACACATAATCTTCCATAATTCAGAAGCTATTTAGAATGTTAATATGTGGACTTAAAAGTGGACAAAAGTATGTATAACTATACAATTTGCATACAATATATTACCTTAACAAGGCACGTAGGAACTCAATTTTGGAACAGTTACATTTCTGGAACATTCTTCTTCGCTACTGAACAAAACACAAGCCTATACTTTATGTGGGAAGAAACGTAGGCAGGAGTGAGTAACTTCAAGGCGCAATGCGCATTTAATCCTTACAAGAATGACATTATACAAAAACACTAATCACCAACAAATGCACAAAGAGAATTTTATCATCAATCGTAACACACTCCTACATGTTTCGACCCTGCTGGGTCATCTTCAGGGAGAACTTTTTTGTTATCTTTACACTAAGGTTGCACTTTGTAGTTGAGTGAGAATGTGCTGTTGACTGTGTACTGCGTTGTTTTTGGAGGCGTGAACCCTCCGCGGTCCGGGCCTGCACTGCAGTGCAACCTAGTATAAAGATAACAAGAAAGTTCTCCCTGAAGATGACCCAGCAGGGTCGAAACATGTAGGAGTGTGTTACGATTGATGATAAAACTCTCTTTGTGCATTTGTTGGCGATTATTGTTTTTGTATAATATAGTGCACAGGCATGGAACACATTAAATTAATGACATTATTGTTTAAAAATTCAAATCCTACCTCAACGAGAACATAACGTAGGTCGAGCACAACATCAATAGTTTAATGCTGTTGAGTGAAAAAAATTTCTCTTTCTTCTGGGAATCACACGAAGCATTAATAGAGTCTGTCGCAAAAGCAGAAACTTTTGACCTTAAATTAAGCGATCCGCATATGCATGTAGCGGTCTCTGTGCTTCCGACCATTAAGCCTTACTGGTCCCTTCCGGCAGCAAGACGTCTCAACACACGAGTAACAACTACCACTCCAAATAATGCGGTTTTACTCTACAGCTTTCTCATCATACCTGATCCGAGAATTCTGATTCGTAAACTCGTCTTTGGAGACACGGGAAATGTGATTAAATGTGAGTAGGAAAAAGTTACTCTAAGATAATTCCGCTATAAACAAAGGACAAATTCCATTCACACTATCAACAGTCATAGCGATAAGTCACCTTAGCGCAATATAATTCTGTCGGTCATAAATCATAGGCAACTTAATACTTTTAGTTGTGAACATACTCAATGAAGGGACCATTATCTCATACGTCGTGTTCACGCTGGAATGCGCCAAGTTACCTGAGATAACAAAAGAAAAAAAAACTGTTACCCCACATCAGTGACACTCTGCAGAAAAGTGGGAGGTCATAAAACGACCCTCTGAGACTTTTTATTACTTTCTTGTCGCCGTCCTCTAACCAAAGTATGTCTGCAACTCTGGCCTTCTACCCTTACCCATTTGGTTGCCGGGGCTTAGTCTCATCGTCTGCTTTGAATTTAAAACATAAATAATACTCGAGCATCATTATAATGACTAAACTATGGGCTGAACAATAGCGGTTCGATTCCGGGCAGGGGCAAGAAGTTCAACACCATAATCACAACAGTGGGCCTTTGGTTCTAACCTGATACAGTTTAACCTTTTAAAGCCTAGCGGTAACTTTACGTACCACCAGGTTTAACATTAAAAAATTCAACGTGGTGCCCACATTGCGGTTATGTGTTTTGTACGGATCTCAGAACAAACAGCAACTTTTGCCTTATAAAACATTAAGAGACTGGGTTTTATAACCGAAGTTCAGCGCGTTTACAGCGCGGTACGCACTGAGTCCTTACATAAAGCAGATACGCTTCGTCTTTGAAGGGTTAATGCAGGCCGCAGGGTCACACTGCCAACAAAGAAAATGGAGCTAAGAACTAAGAAAAAAATAAAGATAAAAATAAATAAAAATAAAACTATTACGTCACCGTCTTGCGTAATTTGATTTCTGACAGGTTTCGGTGGAACTCTACGCAGCTATCGCTCTACCAAATCCCACCGCATCATACGTCATGAGACCGAGGCCTTATCATTTACCCTCGTGAGAAACTCAAAGCTCACACATTTAAATGCACGAAAACACAAGTTACATATATTGAATCCGTAAGACAAGGTATACAGAGTGGCGCCTATGCCACTTAATACTACAGGAATCATTTTAGATATAAAGTCCCAAGGGACTTGTGCGCCACCCCGTATAAATAAGAAAAGTAAGATACGTATTTTTACATTTTTCCCCTCGCGTCATGGCCATTACGTCGAATGATTACCAAAAAGAAAACACCGAACCTTGTAAAACGGAGCCACTCCTATATGACTGTATTTTAAATGGTTTATTATATGAACGCAGTGAGAGTTAAATTACGTCTGCAGCCTACATCGGGCTGAAATATCGTAAAGCATGAGGAATCCCGGCACATACCCGTAATGTTCCTTACCTCTGTCCTATAGCATTCTTATTTCGAACTGAAATAGACACATGCAACCCCCGTCCATTAAAATATCAGTTCACAGAACTTTCACATTTGTCGGAACATTTTTATAACGCCTCAAACACTGGACTCGTCAGCCTTAACAACACGCCCAATCACCTTAAACTTTTTACTGAAAACGTCCCCTTTCTCTCCCATAATTGTAACTTATGCGTAACACACGTTACTGTGAGATTAAGTGGAAACAGTTCTTCCAAATGCACAACTAGCCACTGGAGTTGCAGCGCGTTTAGCACTACTACTACTACTACCACCAAAACCACCACCACTACTACTACTACTACTACTACTACTACTACTACTACTACTACTACTACACTTCAGTAACTTCATACACAGATTTATTTGGGAAACCCCGCTACTGTACACACAAAGTACAGGGGCAACACGATAAATGATAACTCAAGAAATGTTGGAACAAGCACAAAAGACACCGAAATAAATAACATTTGGCCTTGTCTTTAAGAAACTATTAAAATGACTACTGTTTATATTAATTACGGGCGCGCGGTAGCGCAGTTGGTTGAGGCACTGCGTTACAAGCCGGCAGGTCGCGGGTTCGATTCCCGATGGTATCATTGGAATTTTTCATTGACATAATCCTTCCGGCCGCGCTATGGTCCTGGGGTCCACTTAGCCTCTAACAGAAATGAGTACCAGGAGTATTTCTTGGAGGGTAAACGCGGCCGGTGCGTATGGCTGACAACCTACCACCTTCACGTGCCGATCTTGAAATCTGGGAGCCTCAACCTCCTGGAACCCTCAGGACCTGTCCAGGCCTGTAATGGGATTGCTTTACCTTTCTTATATTACTTAAAAGAAACAATAATTAAAAACATTTTAATCGTGAAAATAAATATTCTTCTTTCTTAGTTCTTCCTTCTTCTACCTACTTCTTCATAGTAGGTGTCGAGGGTTTGTAATTTCATATGACCACACTCAGACACACACCACAGTCGGTAGGACTCCTCTGGACGAGGGATCGGCTCGTCGCAAAGACCTCTACCTAACAACACAAACATACACAAGAGACAAACATCCATGGCCATGGTGGGATTCGAACCCACGATCCCAGCAAGCGCTCGGCCGCAGACCTACGCCTTAGGCCGCGCGGCAACTGGGATCGGCGGGAAATAAATATTACAGACCTTAACTCCGCTGAAAACATGAGCAATCACCTTTCTTTTGCATCCCANCCCCCCCCCCCCGCGTGTGTGTGTGTCCTTTTAGTTTAATGACTAGCATCCTCAGAAATTTCTACAAATCTACGCGGACAACAATTTCGTTTGCCTTCCAAATGACATGTCAGAGCTTCGGCCATAAATATGTAGAAAAATACACATATATTAGCCGCAGAATTTTTTCCTTAAGACTTAGGTTGTATGGGAACCTAGTTCTTATTGATTCCATTTACAGATCCACAAAAAGGGTACGTTGTTTTTTTTTAAATTGACGCCAATCATTTACTTCAAATTTGTGAACCCGTTTGTTCATCTTATTTGAAAATCAGTCAGTAAATAAGCTTAATTCATGTGAGATGAACGGTTTTCATGTTATAAAGAAAATTCCAGTCACGGGATGTATCAAATTGTTTTGTAACTCAAACAATATCACTGTTTGTACGGGGAACAAGCAAAAATGTTTGTTGCAAAACATCGTTTTTTGGCATCCAGAAAGTACGATTTGTACAATACATGCATCAGCTGTCTTGCAATGTTCAGTCATTAACGAAAGCGCGGTTGGTGCTTCTACGTATGATCATGAAAAGCGTTTAAAAACGTGAAAGGCGAAACTTGAGGACCCGGCCAATTCTTTTCTCTTATTTATCTCTCAAAATTCTTAGAAACACGTGCAAGAAACCTGATCGAGAAAAAGAGCGTTAAAGAGAACAGGAAGTAAACAAAAACTTCCTGTCCATTCATAAACATCCTAACAAAATGGACCTACAACTCCCGACCCGGTTGAAATGGGCTAGATATGCTTGTCAGATGTCTTCCTTTTTCGTTACTCAGGCAGCAAGGTGCGCCTTCTTTGGTGTCCTAAAAGGAATGCGTCATAGCTGTCTTTGTGCATTTATCAAATCTGGAAATTCGAAAAAAAAAAAAGAGATCTGATATTAAGAAGTTTTATTAAGACTTTTCTGTGAGCGTAACCAAAGCCTTTGGTGTTAATTATCGACGGAGTGTTTCAGAAAATATGAAATATATTTTAAATCCAACATGCCTTATTCTAACGAGTTCCAAGTTTCGACGTAATTAAACAAAAGTGAGTCGTCGTTGTGTTCGCAGTCCTTCCCCCTTCTACCTACTTGTTCACAGTAGGTCTAGAGAATTTTGATTTTTCACTTGAACACACTCAAGCACACACCACTTTCGGTAGGACTCCTCTGGACAAGGGATCGGCCAGTCGCAGAGACCTCTATATGACAACACACAAACACTGTACAAGACAAACATCCATGTCCCCAGTGGAATTCGAACCCACGATCTCACCAAGCCCTCCGCCTCAGACCCATGCCTTAGACCGCACGGCCACTGGGAGTGAGTCAAAGCATAAAAATATCTACGCTAAGGTACTTTTACTAACTTGTTTAACAGTAAAGTTTCCTTGATTTACTTTTGGTTTATGATACAAATCTACCAATATGTCAGTTGCGTGTTGGTAAGTGCACGTAACAACACTGCGTAAACATAATATTCACACATAAAGACAACCAACAAGTCTTCTGTACAAGTGACAAATTGTTAACATTTAGGAATAACAATAACAAATCAAAATTGCATGACGAAGCAATTTGGGGCAATTTACCCCTTTAAAGACGAAGCCTATCTGTTTTATATAAGGACTCAGTGCGTACCGCGCTGTAAACACTCTCCACTTCGGTTATAAAGACCAATCTCTTAATGTTTTATAAGGCAAAAGTTGCTGTTTGTTCTCAGATCCGTACAAAACACATAAACGCAATGTGGGCACAACGTAGAATTTTTTAATGTTAAACCTTGTGGTACGTAAAGTTACCGCTAGGCTTTAAAAGGTTAAAATCGCAGAATCCCTCCTACTGTTCGGTTCAGAATATCTTGTCTCCCTGTCTGCTATTTAAAAATAGCCTCTAAAAATCAGAACACAAAAACGTTCCAATAATTTTGCCTGTTGTTTTATATGGGCGTAAAATTTGGTCTCTCGAGTTTAGGTAAGAACACAGGCTCAGAGTGTTTAATAACAAAGTGCTGAAGAAGATATTTGGGCTAAGAAGGAGGAAGTAGCAAGGGACTGGAGGAAGCTGCAGAGTGAGGAGCTTTATGACCTGTGTCCTTTACCAAATATTATTTGGGCGATTATATCGAGGAAGATGATATATGCAGGGCGTATGGAACGTGTGGGGAGAAGGGACGTGCATACAGGATTTTGGTGCGAGAAATTTAAGGTGAAGAGCCAAATTAGAGGTATAAACACAGGTGGGAGGATAGGGCTAAAATAGATCTTAAAGAAATGGGATGGAAGGGTGTGGCCTGAGTTCGCCTGGTTCAGCTAACGGAGTGGTGGCGGGAGGTCTAGTGCGTACAGTGTGTAAAATTAGGTCACCACAAAATGCATGAAATTTGACCAGCTGAGGAACCATTAGCTTCCCAAGAAGAGCTTGTCTCCATGGAGTTAGGTTATATGCACTCGATGACTCGATGTCAAAATTAAACGATATTCATGAATGATGAATTAACCCTTTAAAGACGAAGCGTATCTGTTTTATGTAAGA
This sequence comes from Coptotermes formosanus, assembly GCA_013340265.1. Lineage (NCBI taxonomy): Eukaryota > Metazoa > Arthropoda > Insecta > Blattodea > Rhinotermitidae > Coptotermes > Coptotermes formosanus. The sequence goes on along the minus strand of BLKM01000769.1, from coordinate 433,848 downwards.
ACTCAGTGCGTACCGCGCTGTAAACACTCTCCACGTCGGTTTTAAAAACTAATCTGTTAATGAGTTATAAGGCAAAGTTGCTGTTTGTTCTGAGATCCACACAGAAGAGATAAATGCAATGTCAACACCATGTAGAATTTTAGAATGTTAAACCTGATGGTACGTAACGTTACCGCTAGGATTTAAAAGGTTTAGAAGAACATGGTTGATGCAGTCATGGTCTACTTTAACCGTCTGGAGACCGGCCACCTAAATTACACTTCTCAATTCAGTTCGTACTTCACAGAGAACACAGTCTGTCTCCATTAAAAAACAATCAGTTAATAATACTGTTTACAGAAATAATCAGTGTTTGTGACAGTCACTCTAAATACATTAATACAATGTGCGGTAAAATGGAGATTCTGTTAACATTAAACGTAGCAACACACCGCATAAAGAACGTCCCTTTTCTCGCGTCCCTGAGCACAGCAACGTTATCTCATATAAATCCTGCACCAACCAGCATATCCCAGACAAAGCCGCTAGTCTTAGCATCGGGTCTGGGGGCCAATATTAAAAACCTGGAACCTTGACAGTACGAACACGGAGACCAAAAATTTACATCGCGATGCTTCGGAGTTTCTTTTTCCTTTTCGGAGCTTGAAGACTACTGCCTTCTGTGACATGACGCCGTAGAGTCAGGTAGAAAGATAGCAACATATCGTAGTAACCTGCTTCTCTAACTTTAGGCAGTTGAACCCTCCCAAGTCCTCGCTCATTTCTATTAGATTACCCGGTATCAGATTCAGAAGTTAGAAATCTGCATATTTACAGCAACAGGCATCTTACACACATTCAAAGCCTGCTGGCAACGTGTTCCATAATGTTTAGGGTCCCCCGATATACACAACGCCGGTTCTGTTTAGGGTCCCCCGATATACACAACGCCGGTTCACAAACCACAATGTTTAGGGTCCACCGATATACACAACGCCGGTTCACAAACCACAATGTTTAGGGTCTACCGATATACACAACGCCGGTTCACAAACCACAATGTTTAGGGTCCCCCAATATACAGAACGCCGGTTCACAAACCACAATGTTTAGGGTCCCCCAATATACACAGCGCCGGTTCACAAACCACAATGTTTAGGGTCCCCCGATATACACAACGCCGGTTCACAAACCACTGATTGATAACCACCGTTCTACATTGTCGCCACGCCACTGGGGTCGATTAGAATGGGCACTGCGATTGATCGAAACTGACTTTTTCTCTCCAATAGGAAAGACAGTCGGGTTGGCAGAATTTTTAATATTCGTGGTATGTGAATCTCCTTCAGGTCTAGTACGGAAGAAGGGGTAAAAACTGGTAGTTAGCAAGCTTCTGATGGGCTTGACTTCGAACAAGTTAAAAAAAAAACAGACGCAGCGAAAAATTGATGTTGGGAAGGAAAAGTCTACAGTTCTTTCCCTAACTGGTACTCGTCAGTCTGCGTCTTCTTCTTGTTCCTCTTCTTCCTAATACTTGTCTTCTTCTAGGATCAACTTGCTTTGGAATCCCAACCAAATTACCCCAACTGCATTCCAACCGATTTTGGTTACCTTCGTTTGGGGGTTTCTTCCATAAAGAAAAGGACTGGTATATATTCTTTTTGTTTTATTTTGAATTTAGTCTTATTTATTTTGTAAGGCAGCTTTATAAAACAGTCAAAAAAGATTTTTCCGTCTGTAAGATGATCTTTTTTATCTAAAGGAGACACAGACGGGCAGAATGAGCCAGTCGTGGAACGCCAGCTACACTGGGTTGTGTGTACATCTGCTAGCGGCAGTCACGGCATCGACACTGTTATTACAATGTCGCGATTTACTCGTCTTTCCGCTCATCGTCCTTGAGTGCCTAATCCAACTTTAATCATAAAGACAATTTTAGTTGTACAATTTTCTTTCATTATAACAAAAACATTTCTTTATTAAATGCCACGTGTTGCAAAAATTAGGAAACATCATCAGGTGCGAATAAATAAACAGGCAGGAAACACGCAACATTTTACAAAGGAAAATATTGTTTTATAATAAAGACAGTTGGATAGACTAAAATTGTCTGTTTTTTTTTTAGTTTGTGAAACACAACGGGATGTCTTCTCTCACGATAACACGCCCGTGATTGTCAGTTTCGTAACGTTTGTTAGTCGATATAACCCAACACACAAAACGCGAAGAGATAAATTTGTGTGTTTAAATAAGCATCATGGCATGAAGACGTCTGGGGGAGCCACAGCACAGCTCCATGCATCCTTAACCTCGACACTGAGATGGCACGGGGTGATTTGCTTCACGCCCCGGGGACAGCGCAGCAGGTGCGTACAGAGCAGAAGGCTTGGTACGCCAAGTAAGCAGCCTAAACATCGCGCAGAAGAGCAGAATCTGTCAACCCTGCTGGACAATAAACTCCGCGGCTGCACCAAATACCGAACTGCATCAAGCAGAGTACTTCCTCTGAAGCTTGGTTCCTCAGCCAATCAAGAAGTTACACGCATATTTTGAAACTTGAAGGTTCATTACCGCATTCACAAGAGCCCGCCACCTGCCCCTTTACTGACTCACATTAAATTCTAAGACCGCATGTCAGAAGTCGCTTCATGTTCATGCTCATAAATACCATGAGGAACACGATATGAGGGCGAGCGTGAAGGGATTTGATAACACAATTCAAGAACCTCTGTGTCATAACGGACAAGAAACTGTATACAATGTGGGCAGCAGCGATGGCATTACCTTGATCGTGACCGTAGTGTCAGTGTGCTGTACACCGTCAGAGGCTCGAACCTGCAGTCTGTAGGTGTCTCTCGCTTCTCTGTCCAGAGCTTCCCTCAGTCGCAGAACACCTGTATCCGCCGTATCCAGCTGAAAATGGCCTTCGTCCCCCGACACCAGACTGTACGTAAGGTGCCCCAGTGTGTCAGGATCGGTGGCCCTCAGCGTAGCCACCATCTGTCCCAGAGGAAGATCCTCCGATACGGAGTACTCCAGTGGTGTGTCGTGGAATGACGGCGGACTGTCATTTCTGTCCAGAACAGTTACCCGGACCTGTTGGACAAAATATCACAATTAGCGTCCCAGTTTGTAAAGCGTGTAAATAACTCGGAAGTACAGCGTCCTTTCTGGAGCTAATAATGTTTCGTCTAATCAAGAAATTCCTGCTCACTAATAAAATCCTAATTCAAGACAGCCAGGTTTCAGGGCCAATAATGAACGTAGAAGCGCCAAAACATGTAGCAGAAGTGCTGTCCAGTCGACGAACTGTCATCGGTTAATCTGGTTCATAATTAACGTACTTTGTCTGGTCCACGTACAAGGTCCACGTACAAGGCACATGTACGTGTATATGTACATACAAGTACACGCTTAGGTGAGGAAACACACGTGAAAGGAATGTTATATAAACCTATCCTCGGACGTCATTGTGTTTCAATATTCCAAACGATATTGGGATCAGTGTCCTGTCAATAAGACAGCCCCGTCCTTAGTGATAAACGTAATCCGATCAATCGCATCAGAGCAGCCCCACCCTCTGTAGGAATACGGGATTGTATCTGGTCATCAAATCAATGACAATGCAGTATTGTCTGCACTAAATCCCAGTACAACAGATCGACTGAGGCACGGCGTAAACGCATCTGATTTTAACTTCTGAGGCCACTCGTTTCAGATTTTTCTCTTAGAAAAGCCATCAAGACTGGATACTGCAGGTTTCCACAGTCTCTCACCGAGCACGCTGGTTCAGCTGGACTTTTATTCGAGAAGAGCTCGGGTCAAATCCCGAACGGAATAATGAATTCTCCGACACAGGTTTTTGTGATTTTCCTCAGTTTTTCCAATCAGATGCCTACAAAAGCCCTTAATATGCCACGACCTCTTCCCTCCATGTCACTTGCAATTAATTATTCCCTATCATTCCATTCGACGCCACATTATCTGTGGAACTAAGAGCGTCGTTAAATAAATATCAAACAAAAAATTCACTTAACCGCTTACAGAGTACATATGTAGCACCAGGGCTAACATTAAACATTCTGCATTTATGTGTTTCGTATGATGCTCACACCCACAACAAACACTGATTATTTCCCTGCACACAATTCACCGCGTGGTTTTCCTACTGGAAGCACGCTGCAGTCCGTGCGAGGTGCAAACTGAATCAATACATTTAACATAGTTTAACTGTAGACTTCGACGGATAAAAACGTAACTTCCTTTCCGTTATAGACAATAAAAATCCAAACTCAGCTATTGTGACCCGTAAAGGCAGGAAAATAAAATTACGAGTGTAAAATCTTTCTCCACTGACACACAAACTGTTCGGCGAACACAGGCGCTTCACGGAACAGGGGTTGAGCCAACACTTAACCCCGGTTTCCAAAGCAGCCACTGACAGACACTGCAGATAATAGCAGAGAGCTCGGCACGAATCAAAGGACGTAGCAGCTTATAGATGATGGGCTTAAGAGATTGAAGTTTCCGATATAAAAGTCACCTGGCTAGAGGGCGAAGAAGAAGGCACAGCTACAACAGGAGAATTCTTTACATTTTTTTGAGTGCTAGACAGGTCTATAAAACTTATCAGAGGTTTCCAAGATAACAGCGGACGTGACTCTGTGGTTGACATCAGGACCTGAGTCAGTATTTGAGCCATTCTCTGATGTCTGTTCTTTCGTCAACAGGTACATTTTGTATATGGCAACTGCATCACAATGAAAATTTATCCCTTTAACGTACGCAGTTTCTTAAGGAACGTCAGTTCGGTTCCTAAATGGCAGATCTGTTCACACATATAAGTGCCTTGTATTTTGAAAATCACACGAAACCAATAAACACATTTTGTGCGAAAAATGCCTAACTTTCGGATATAAATCAGGTTTTGTGTGTGTGTGTGTGTGTGTGTGTGTGTGTGTGTGTGTGTGTGTGTACCTACCGATGTGCTTTAAATGAATAAATAAAATCCACTTCTGGATTACGTGTTTTGATAAACAGGGGATGCAAAACAATGTACTTAATGTTTTTAATTCGCAAATACTTCACACAGTACCAACTGTGAGAAACTAAAAAAGTTGAAAACGCATCAAATGCTCTAAAATAAAGTCCTAGGTTTGTATCTCTGTACTCTATGATACGGTAAATAATGGCGTGACATTTTCTAAAAGCCCTTATTTTTGAACCTATCTTTTTATTTTGGCCCGTTATTTTTTGGGGGGGTACAATACTTTCAGATTCATGTCTTCCTTAATTTTGTCTAAATGGAACATTTTAGGCCTGAGAAGACTATTATGAACACTCGGGTTCCAACAAAGGGAGGAATTTCTTGACTGCTTCAGACTCTACATGGACTAAAGTTTATACACAAGGTAAAAAAAACACTACACTACAAACAAAAAAGAAATCTCCAAAACAATAAAACACATTTAAATTAAGCACAAGCGTTTTCTTCACTTGTTCTTTTATATTCACGGCATAAGTACCATGAAAACTGAAACAAAACAGCCTGTCACAAGCACGTTTCATTACAACTGTCTCAAGTTCACAAACACGTGATTTCATTATATCTATCCACAATAAATTTCACATTAATTGAAACCAAATGAGATAAAGAGGCCGAAAATAATCTTAGCAAACTGCAACGAACTCTGCTGGAAATTCTGTTTACTACATGCAGGCTACATGTTTTTCATCCTTGTTTAAGAGGTCACAGTTTCTACAGCTTATCTCAGTGGAAGGACAGCATCTAGGTAAGGAATTAACGCTGTATTGTAATTAAACAACAACAACAACAATAATAATAATAATAATAAAATGACACAAAAGCCACATCCGCCTAACAGCAAAATGAAAAGTAATATTAAAATAGACAGATATTACTATTTACAACAAACACTTCCGCGTTGATGAAAGCGACGACAAAAGACAGGTTTAGTTTATTTTGTGCACAGCGAATATAAGGCTGACAAATCAAACTCCATGTCAGAACAGAAAGGAACAGTACTGAGCCTGCCACGGTCTGCTCTTATTCACAAGGCCTTGAACAACTGAACATCACCACCTGGGTGGTAAAAATTTACAAAAACCTGGAGTTTTAAAGTTCCACACTAATTTAAACACGGTTATTCCGCCTGGGTTCGATCTACAGATTTTCTAAGTCATTTTGAATTTCCTGTTAAACTTAATGTACGTTTAAATGCAACTGCGTTTTCGATTTTTTGGTGCCTTCTATACACTGTGCGCTTTTACTGAACACAGTACAATTTCGAGAGAGTGTCTGGCTCACTAAACATTCTTAATTTGGCATAATGATTCACGATATTGCCTTCTGTACCCCAACACCTCCGCTACACTCAACAAAAATCAGCAGTAATGTTAGACCTAAAAATATTTCGCCCCAAGGATTCAATCGCAGGCCCTTTAAAACGTCAGAAAGTAAAATGATGTTTGGGGGTGGTCTACGTACCATGTAACTACAAATATGTTGCAGTACAAAGAAAGTCTTAGAGAGGGCGTTGTTATTTTGACATAAACACTGTTCCCAGAGCGAGCATTACCCTTCTTCAATAGCAGGTCTTGGCCTCACGTGAAATCATTCCAGCAAGTGTGCAAAGGAATTCCAGCCCATTCTAAACATTTTCCATACAAACACACACATACTTGTCTGCTCGTTATTATGGATCTCTCTGTGTCGACAAAAGATGAGAAAGGCGTATCTATGAAATGCTGCACAAGAAGAAACTAGAAGTAATGAGTACAGAGAGCACTATGTGATTCACATACAATCGAAGCACAAATAACTGGAAAATGCAGACACAACTTAGTCAAATAGAGGGCCTTTCTAAAGTTTCAAGCACCATAACTGACATCCAGGCTCACCTAGAACATGTAACCATTAAGCTTGCATCTAAGATTTACAACTGTTTTGATATGAGATATCTTAACAGTGTACATGAAAGGCTGTTGGATGCCACCTCCTTATGAATGAACGAGTACGATTGTGTGTGTGTGTGTGTGTGTGTGTGTGTGTGTGTGTGTACGTATGTATATATGTATGTACGTATGTATGTTTAGATATATGTGTGTACGTACGTATGTAGTTACGAATAGGAGCCGAATGTGACAATCATAGTGGAAGCCATGCTAGGTTGGTATTGCAGTGTCTACTTTCCCGACAGACGTGCGGCCGTGATGTGGCTCAGGAATAAATACCCTGTTTGGTGGCATTTGGTTGGACTTCGCGTTTGATACACGGTGTCCAGGACACAGAGATACTCGATGATATGACTCGAGTTAACTGGTGGAATTCAGAAAAATTTTGCAATCGCAACACAAATGTAGCAAGTTTTGGTCACTCTAGACGCAATGTAACCCACAGAAAGGCAAACTTCTTACACTTCTATGAATCCAAGAGATGAGTACCTTACTAGGCACAAGCTATTATGTGCTTATAAAGAAGGATCCGTCCATGTGGAACCCTGTTCCGTCAAATTTGCATAAATTTGTTCTCTGAAGGCAGTAACGTTTTAACTGTCGTCAAAATAAACTTTGATATGTTGGCTATTATGAAAGAGCGGTACATCCCCCCCCAAAACGCAATCGTTTGGAAGCTGAACCGAAATCTGCCAAACGACGGTAAAGTGAACTTAGCTGCATTGGTTTTGTAAAGTAGACACCGAGTCTACTTTTCCTTTCCTTGTCAGTTATGAAACAAATTGCTGATGTCTTGACAGCCAACCATATTTATTACAGCTAGACGCAAAGAAAATTGTGTGAGTTCAGGCGCGAAAATACTGCCCAATTTCATTCAAGCAGTTTTGGATCCGGACATTTTAAGCAAACGCAGATACAGTTGTCTTTCTTGCCAAAACTCAACAAACTGTTGTTCAGTGCGTCAAGGTGAGCTAGCGGACTGAAATACAAATATCTGCGAAAAACTGCAGCACAAGACACCGGAAATATTAACAGGGCCACAATGGCCGGAGGGTCGACATTCACTGAACCCACTCTACGGTATATACTGCCAAAAATATTACTCTTGATGTTAGGGAACAGTGTTTATTGTATATAAATACACATAAGACAAAATGGCCGCCAATTAAAAAGCCGTTCTCGAAGTGAGAAGCCAGAAGCGACAGACGTTCAGATAAACTGCAGTGTATCGCAATAAAATATGGTTCAAAATATGAACACAAATTTACATATCAAGGTCCAGCTTATTAACCATTATAAAAACACATCACTCACTGAAGAACTCAAAAACACGCCCTTAAATTACAAAGACGTTCATACGGCAAGCCTACATAAATTACAATCAGAATGTTAAACTGAAACCCCATCCCACCCCTCAAGAAATATTCGGCAGGAAAAAGTTGCAAAAGACGACCAATATTTCTTTACTAAGCTCACGCCAACATGATGGACACACTCCCCGTCATAAATATCTGTACCATTTCGATATCATTACTTTTGACTGATACAAACTCGCTACACGAATCGTACAAAATGATACCCACATGAGCAGACACTACATCACAATCAAATCGACACAGCAATTGCCGTGAAATCTTATCTTGGACACATCAACTCTACCACAAATACCTTTCTCCTACCGATGCATGGTAAACTTATCATCTAACAAGTTGTTACGTATCTTCTTGTCATGTCCTCAGCTTTGTACTTCATGGCACCATTCTTCTTCAATGGAATGGGGAGAGGTCCCAGTTTAACCTCTCTTCCAAAAATGTGCGCAAAACGAAAGAAAATAGAAGTAAAAGAAACAGAAAATTTGTAACAAGTTTTTTAAAACGCCACAAAAATTATTTAAAGATAAAAGAATATTCAGTTGAAGGAGTTTGGGCTGCACAGTTGACTGAACAGAATATCATCGAAAGAAAACGAACGAAAAAAGCAAATTGTAAGTTCTAAATTTTTCACGGTAGTGCTTATGGAGATTACTGCATCTGGATTGTGACACGGCATGGCGTGCCAAAGTATAGTAAATGGAATTTAATTTTCATGTGAAATACCTTACGTACATTACACAGAATTAAGGGAATTCTTACAGACGCCAGCAGTACATCACAAGACAGCACATCCAAATAATCGTTCTGAGAACCACTGCCTATAAAATACATTATTATTATTATTATTATTATTATTATTATTATTATTATTATTAAAAGCTAGTCTACACCTAAAACACAGTACAACTGTCCCGACTTCGTTATTACTACCTTTTTGTCACAGCGTCCAAATAGCCTCGTCTCATGGGCTGCTTTGTCTCCTGGAGTATGTGTCATGCTTCAAGTTTCTTAGTCACAATTTCTATAAAACACGTTTATGCTTCATAATTAATAAGTTTATTACAGAATTCTTCTTCAAAACAGACCTATAACTAATAAAAACGTGAACATTTGGCCTGTTAGTGCACAGCCTTTGACAAAAGCCTACGACAACTGGCATGTCCCAGCATGCCTGGGACACAAGACAACATGGCGTCCGGACTACTACCTGATCAATACAAATACTAAATGCTTGAAATTTCCATTTATAATAATTAGTAAAGTCAATTGTATTAAATTATTTATTTCAATTTAAACAAATGTGGACTGCCACAACAGGCTATTTTCCAAGAATTTTACCCCTATATTTCCCTTCTCTCTCCCAGGGCCATCGGAAGCCCTATAAATTCAGAAGCGCAATATTCCATTCACTTTCATTTGTATTGGGGTTCAAGTTACTTAAAGGCCTGGACACTGTCTTGTTATGCTTGGTTTCAGGCATCCGCCGCGATGTTGATAATATCTGTGCTCTTCTGGGATATTACGCGGCGTCGTGTGGTAATTGTTTACCGACGTTTCAGAACAATGTATCGGTCCCATCTTCAAGAGTCAACAGTCCGACCCTTGAAGATAGCACCGATAAGTTGTCCCGAAACGTCGGCAAACAATTACCATACGACGCCGCGTAATCATATCTCACTTTCTTGTTATGTGTCACGACAAGTATGAAACCGAGAGACAACGTCTGGAACACGACTTGTCCATAAGATACACGGCACGTCTTACAGAGCATCTGCAAATTGTCGCTACATTTTGCCAAATCATTAATGAAACAGTATGCTTCCTTACTAATTAGGAGCCATCAAAATATTTGTCCAATCCACTGACGCCACGCCATAGCTCCCTCGATTTACAAATTATCCCCTATGCCTACGCAGCAGAGAAACAACATGTGACATCAAAACACACACCGTTTTGATGTCACATCTACAGCATATTTGCGGGTTATTTTTAATTTAAACAAAACTTCTCTTTGATAGGCCTATACACAAAATGTTAACAAATGCGGGAAAACCCCACTCGTACATTTCGCTACTCAGTAAATATTTAGGAGACAAGGCACTTCTCAGGCCGAAAGGCTTAGCTTCCCTTTATGATTGTGTCTGGGCGCAGAGAGCAGGCGGCTCTGTGTGCACGTGTAAGTGACATTACTCCTGAACCAAGACGCATAAATTCCCGGATTCTCCCAGCAGGACGGGGCACAGTTTCACAATTTGTCACAGCCAGCTTAATGCAAGGGTAACAATATGACTGCTATGTAACTTGTTTCTTTTTTCATAGCTACAAACCAGTCATCCTCTCATTTTGAATTACTCATCCACGTATAATTTTATGCTGAATGCAGTGGGAAAGTCAGTGCCGGATTTGAACCAAGTCGCATCATCGCTTTATCGCTTCTCGTGATAACAAAGACATTCAACCATCAGTTTCTGCTCTTTCAGGTCATTAAAGCATGAATACGTCCAACGCTTGAATTTGGAATAAATTACAATAATTCAACATTCATGTTTTCTTTGTTTAACATTTTAATCCGCCCACGGGAAATGTCAAGGAGGGTGGAAATGATTTATGTAGTGATGTTCTCTCTCTCTCTCTCACTCTATGTCCCTGTAGCATGTTCCCGACTACTTTACTGATGGATTCCGCATTTCCACCAGATACTGCTTCAACCAAATCTGCGACCAAAAGTGGTAGTTCACATTAACCAGTTAAAGCTCTGCGGTTACTACAGGCACCACCAAATTTAACAAACACGTAATCTCTGCCCCTACCCACATAGTGTACGTGTGCTTTATTATCATTAAACACCCAACAGCCATTGTCCCCCTATACACCCTTCACCGATTCGTCTTTCTAATGGTAGCACACTAAGTGCTCTGTGAGGTACAAACTGAAATTCATGCACGGTGTAGGTTAGTTTTAGCATTCAAACAGTCACGTGTCATGCCATTATATCCCATGTTATACTGCACTACGCGCAGTTACATACCTAATGCTCAACATTCCGCTGCCAGTTCCTTCTGTCTGACATTGTTCAGTGAAAGTTACAACGTAATTCTGATGGCGCAGGCTAGCGTAGCGGTAACGCTCCGGAGTTATTCTCTTCGACACCTGCCCGGGATATGTATTCTAGTTTTGATTTACACTAAAGCTGTTTTTCCAAGGGGCCGGGACAGCGTAGTCGGTATAGCGACTCGCTACGAGCTGGGTGGTGCGGGGATCGAATCTCGGTGGGGGGGTTGGGGGGCAGATTTTCCGCACCCGTACAGACCAGCCCTGAGGAACACCCAGCCTCCTATACAATGGGTATCTGTTCTTACACGGGGGTCCAGCGGCCGGGGTGGGGCGTTGACCACTCGCCCCCATCTAGCGCCGAGGTTAAAGAAAGAGTAGAGCTATACCTCTACTCCCCCCTCTGGGCCTTCATGGCCTGTTCTAGGGTGAACTTTACCTTTACCTGTTTTTCCTACTTCCGTTTAGGTGGAATTTACGTGAACCCGCCGCTACCCGAAGAAAGAAAAATGTTTCGCGTCCACCAGCGCTGCGAAAACATGGTCAGTGTGTACTGCATACAAGTAAAGGTAAAGGTCACCCCACGACATGTCTGTGCAGGCACAGAGGGGAGGAGGAGGTGTAGCTCTAGTACATTCGCAACCTCGGCGCTAAAAGGGAGCGAGTGGTGAGCAGCACGCTCCGGCCGCTTTGCCGCTGGGAAAGACCCGGTACCCCTTCAACATGAGGCTGGGTTTGTCTCGGGCACAGTCGGGAAGGGCACGGAAAATCTCATCGCCGCCGGGGTTCGAACCCCGGACCGCCCAACCTGTAGCAAGTTGCTATATACTGACTGCGGCATCCCGGCACTGAGTACGAGCAGTTTATTTAATTTTTCAAACGACGCTGTAATGAAAGAAGCCTGTTCTAATTCACACACTCATGTCATCTTTTTGAAGGCCTTCCCAGGTACCGCACTCCTTTCGTTTTGTACTCTATAATCTGTTTTGTATTCTTTCATCTGTGACTCTATCCGAATGGTCGACATAATCCCGTGCTCATGTATTTCGTTCTGTACTCCATGTATTTTGATCCGTCACATGATATATGCATTCTTCTAAACCCTCTGAAGACTTAAGATGCAAAGAACAACAAAAAACTACAGGCAGTATGGGGACGTAGTGACAATCACTACATTTATTATATTTTCACTCAAATTGTAGACAAAACTTTAGACCATAACTCACAGAAAACACATTCCGTCTTCATTACCAATATCAGCCACTGCTCTGGTGATTGTGAAAATCATATGAAATACACAGATATACTGTATGACAAAGTGTGGACTTTCTCACCGTTACAGCAGCCGGTACATACAACTACCAGTAGGTGTTAAACGGTTAATATGGTTGGTCTGATACAGTACCGGGTTTAACTGTTCTCAGGAATATACTCACGTTTAATATATTTTAAAATATTATGCAAGAGTAGCACTAGCCATTTCGCAATATGGTAGTATATCTTCTACAGTTAAAACATGAGACACACAGACACAGAACTGGTTAATCACGCATAAGGATTTAAATCCCCACATCCTGATGGCAGTTTGTTTGCCACTGATTAAGTCTGACAGTGCGCGAGATGCTTAGAGTAATATTCTTGTCTTTGCAACTGAATTCCAAAGGGCTGCCAAGAAATCTGACGAGGTGCCTGGCTATTCAACGCCATTTAGCTTCGATCCTTACAACCCTTTTTATTTTATTGATCGCAGTTTCAAGGTTCAATGTGCGTGACATCTCAGGGATTCAAACCTAGGGCGCAGCGGCTAAAAGCTAAAGCACTCATATTTCGTGTGCCTTAGACGTACAAGACATTTCCAAGAAAAATTACAGACGCTGTATAGATGTAATTTATCGATAATATTTTTGATACCATGTCTTGTTGTATAAAAATAATAATCGATGTAAAATGTTTTATCTCGTGTGATCACTGTTCATGTGGTGAATATAAATCTCGTGGTGGAGATGTCAGATGCCTCATTTGAAGCGTAGGACTGTCTGTCAGTTGGAGGTCGTTGTGGATGGAGCCTCCTGAAGGCATGGTATCCATGCGGCTGAAGCCAGTCTATCCATCCTTCCTTCGAGAGGAGCAATCGATATATTATAACAAAGTTGACGCGGAGAAGACAATTTAATGCGCTTTAATATAAAGGGCAAGAAACATCAGTTCATTTAATAATTCTATGGTATAGCGAACAGGAAAAGAAAAAAGACCAGAGTTCACTCCAGGCAACGTTTTTATCGCCGCGATGAAACCATTCGATACTGTGCTAGTCACCGAGACCGCGCAGTTCCGAGATGTAATACGAAAGGCTTCATGGATGCCTGCCAGTTCCATGTTTGATCAGCCTCACTACCCATTTTGATGGGCAACAATGGGAAGGGTATTGGTCTGTCTGCCTGCCTTAGTGTTTCAGCTCCATAGGTATTAAACTGTATTCCAATAAAATTTTGTGTAGCTCAGTCACTATAGTAACTAAGATACAGGCTGGACGACCGAGGAATTGTACTTCGATTCGGGACAGCAGTGTCCAGACCGGATATCGGGGTTACCAAGCCTCTTGTCCAGTGGGTACCGGCAGCTCTTTGGTCAGAAGTAAGGCAGCCGACACATAAAGCTTACAGTTCTCAAGTATCTGGCGTGCGGGTAAAGAACGGGAGGATCTATACCTCGACTCCACTATATGCCTTCATAGCGTGGTATTTAATTAAGCAATGCGACAAACTGCACGTTTTACTTTACCGTGTAGCTACTCTACAAACTGCGTCAACATTTTATTTAGGATCCCATTCGCACAATAGGCATAACAACTACGGAACTCAGAATGACCGTTTCTGCAGAAGGGATGTAGCACCGTCAAGGGTGGACTGATTCTCTTTCCACACGAAGTTCCACACAAAAAAAAATTATGAGAATTAACCGATTTTACAGTAGTCACACCTGTAAAAGCTTCCAGGAGTATCATTAACCTTGTAAAGCCTAGCGGTAACTTTACGTACCACCAGGTTTAACATTAAAAAATTCTACGTGGTGCCCACATTGCGTTTATGTGTTTTGTACGGATCTCGGAACAAACAGCAACTTTTGCCTTATAAAACATTAAGAGACTGGTTTTTATAACCGAAGTCGAGAGTGTTTACAGCGCGGTACGCACTGAGTCCTTATATAAAACAGATACGCTTCGTCTTTAGAGGGCTAACGAAGCATCACTTCTTCTTGTCCTCCTCCCCCTTTTTGTAATCTGGAGCCTGTGCTGAAGATCCAGTATGAAGGTACAAACATTATTTTCAAAACTGTGGAAGAATTTTTATTAATACTGAAGGTACATTCAACAGCATATGGGCCAATGACAAATAATAAAATTCGTACAATAACATTTAATGAAAGTACCATTCGTTCCCATCGGCCAAGTCGTGTAAGATGTAGAGGTGCAGCCGCCGACACACTAACCGTCATATACTCGTAAGGAAGGTCCGGCCATTTTTGTTCCCGACAGTAAATTACAACGACTGGCTTCACGTTTCAGTGGTAACTGTCCCCATTAAATCTGCACGAACTGAATAGGATACCTGACAGACACTACGGTGTTTGTTGATCTTTATTCTTTTACAATAAAAATAGGACCCTCTGATAAATACTGAAGCCTGTTTGTCATAGAGTGTACTGGTAGACATGACACTCAACACAAGGCCGTGAGGCCAAAGACAGACTGTACTGACCATCAGCTGAAAAGTGACCTAAACTTCAAACATGAATTTGGACTAACTACTTAAAAAGTGACCACCGCGGACGGCTCACAGAGCGTACTTCCTCTTTATTAAAAAGTGCGATCGGTCTGTGCTCTTTAAAGGAAGAGCAGGCATTTATTGTGAGAACCATACACAACACGTAAACACAATATATGGGAAAAAGGCCCAAAATTTAATGCTAAA
The DNA here is from genome assembly GCA_013340265.1 of Coptotermes formosanus. Lineage (NCBI taxonomy): Eukaryota > Metazoa > Arthropoda > Insecta > Blattodea > Rhinotermitidae > Coptotermes > Coptotermes formosanus. The sequence continues at coordinate 418,499 of BLKM01000769.1, read as the reverse complement.
TCAAGTGGTAGATAAACTAGCTTAAGCACTTTAAAGACTTAAGAGCTTTATATTAGCCTACTTGTGCTCCAAACCTCAGTAAACTGTACAATATCAAAGCATACTCACCAGGCTTCAAATTCCTGTCAAGTTAGTGGCCGGTTTTGTGGTTAAGTCACTGAGACGCAGAGCGCTTAAAAAGTGAAAGTCGATGCCTTCTAGAATGTTTCCCGGATTTATGTTAAGAACTGTGCGTCTTCGATTTTAAAATGCAGAGAATATAGATGCAGATGGCGGTCAATAGCTACACGGGTGGATCGACAGTCATTATGTAGGAATGCCATACACCGTCCATGAGCGCATGATGTTGCTGTGCTGCTGCTGCTGCTGCAACTTTTAAGAATATATAAACTGATTTAAATAAAACTATCGCCCAGCGTTTTAAACTTCTGATGCCAGAAGGCCTCATTTATTTAAGAACAACAGTGGAACACATCCGAAATATTTCATTCTTCTCGTGAAACCTTACGCATACTTCCCAACCGCCAAAGTAAATTTCGAAATGTCATAGAAATTTTATGATTTGAATTAATTTCTTCGAAGCCTGGAAACCACCAGAGGCAGTATTTTCATCTAAAATGGGAATTCTCAAAAATTAACTTCTTAATCCGCTGAATAAATGCCAACTGCCTGGTAAGTCCTTTCAAATGGTGTGCGTTCTGTCCGCTGCAAAGTTCACGACCAGCCCGTGAATTCAGAACAAGTGACAGACACACAATGCACTGTATGTCTAAACCTATAGGTTCAGCTCCTTTGTCAACACAATCAAAGTACAGAGCTGGTGTCCTTCCTCTCTGTTGAAGTTACACAAACCCGGCGTTGAAAATCACACATTGGAGTCAATGAACCGGGGACGTTGACACTATTCTTCTCAATGAAATCCAAAGACTAGGCCTAATATATTTACAAAGGCTTAAGCACGTGGGGAGGTACCTGGCGAATCAGCACAAGAGAACTGAGTCCATAACACGGACACGACAGTAAAGGGATTCAAATTGTCTTAGGTGTATAACACAACAAATTTCTACTTCAAATAGCTTAATCCTTTCTGGGCTAATAGCACCTCAATTACTCAAGGCATGATCCGATTCATTAAACTTTTAAAGCCTAGCGGTAACTTTACATACGACCAGGTTTAACATTAATAAACTCTACGTGGTGCCCACATTGCGTTTATGTGTTTTGTACGGATCTCAGAACAAACAGCAACTTTTGCCTTATAAAACATTAAGAGACTGATTTTTATAACCGAAGTGGAGAGTGTTTACAGCGCGGTACGCACTGAGTCCTTACATAAAACAGATACGCTTCGTCTTTAAAGGGTTAATCTGTTCACAACATCCACACCGATCCTATTCTGAGCCAGATCAACACATATTCGCTTTCTATTTTCTTAAAATAGACTTTCATATTATATTCTCGTCTAAGCCCTTGAACTGACTCTTCCATCAAGAATACAGATACGCTTTAGTGCACAACTTTCTGGAACCTGCTCCTTGATTGGTAAAAACAACAGGACTTATATTTGGTGCAAAGTACAAATCAGTGTGCTCCTCATTATGATGACTTTTAACCGTCTTCTAAACAAACGCTGCTGCATCGAGTTAGCAGCTTCTTCAGAGAAACCCAAATTTCTGACTCTGTAACATCAATGAAATCTTGGAATAGCTATCTTCATAACCAAATCCAAACAGGATAGTTAATGAGGGTCAGAAAAAGAAGTCATGGACTCCTTCATGTTCCCCACATCTGATTGCACCCGTCACTCTCGGCACAGTACCGCCGTCAATGCCATCACTTCACATTCGACCCTATATAACGGCGCTGGAAGAGTCTCGGAAGCAGCATGTCATGAGACAATAACAGTTTACATTAATAAAATAAAATAAAATAAAATAAAATAAAATAAAATAAAATAATTTTGCCTTAGTTGATGGCATCTTATTTCTGTTCACTCAACTACAACAGCATAGTTTCAGTTAGTTATGAGTCTCCTTTCTTTAGAAAATCTTTTAAAACGCCTTTCACGGTCAGCCTCGTGTGCATGTATCTGTATAAATGTTACTGTTTAAAGGCAACTTGCGCGATCCGCACCAGTGACGTGCGCGGGCCGCGTTGTGGGCACCCCGGGTAAATAACATCCACAAAGACACAGGGAGTGATGTAACAGAAAACATCTACGCTAAAGACGAAAACAGTGTGTTCCACCGTACTGACGGCGTCTACCTACAATACTACGTACACTGAACGAAGCATTAGTGGGGTAAAACTTCTCGATTCTATTTCACCGAAACTAAGAGTTATTTTTCTGAGAAAGGGTGGTCATGCATTCCACAAAGGAAAACAGCGAAGAAATAATGAGAACAATTATAAAATGGTTTCGTTGCATGGGTTTACGTTTTGCCATCTTGTTCGATCATTATAAAGGCTAATAAGCATGAGGCGCCATATCGCAGTACTAAATTTGGCCGCGAGCTCCACAAGTAGACACAAGGATATATAGTCTTAATTTTCACTTCGAAATCATATATCATAAATCCATAATTATAGATCTCAAATTTAAATCCAGAGTTATGTTACAGCAGATAATCTGCAATTCAAGTTGCAAAATTCAAGCTTCACTTAAATGGTTATTCAATCACAACATTAATTCTGCCTGTGTTCATGAAGCGAGTAGGCATTTAGCAGTTTGGATAGTATTAAATCCTGTGCCCTAAGCTGAAGTTTTTAAAAATCGCTTTATAACCAACACGCAATTCGATCATTTTGAAATGTAGACCTTACGTGCACTTTGATGTTTTTTTTTTGTGGCGGGTGCGTTTCGCACTCCATATTCACTTGCTCGGGAACCACAACAGCACTTACCTACAAGATGTGACACGCAGTTAATAAGACACATTTGCAGGCGTTTTTATCACCTATCAGGGGCACAGAATGAATGTTCTGGAAAGGTCAGTAATTATTGTTTGATCTCAGAAATCTGGTTAGGGCGGTAACGGCTATGCCGTAGGTAGCGAATTCGGTTCTTAGCCAGGACGTTGCCTATCCTCGCAAAAGTGCATCGCGGATTTACTCAGTCCTACCAGGAAAATTCCGGGATACTAACCTTAAAATAGGTCACGCGTTGGAGGAACCGAGGTTCGAATCCCGGCACCAGCAAGAGATTTTTTCCTCCAAAATGTCCAGACCGGCTTTGGGGCCCAGCCAGACTCCATTTAATTGGAATCGTGGTTCTTTCCCGGGGAGGTGTGGAAAGGGGATAAAGCGGCCAGGTTGTGGAGTTTATCATCCACCTCTACCAAGTGCCGAAATTAAGAATGAGTGGAGCTATAAAAATGTTCCTCTGTAAGCCTTGATGGCGTGAAAAGGGGTACATTTACCCTTTTTTACCAATGCTGCCTTATTCCACGTTATTTCCGTTTCACCTTTCATTGATCGTCTTAAAACTGGCTGCTTGTTATGTGGTCTGAGCCACTGACAGGGTCGATACACGGACCACGGATAAAATAAATTCTTATTTCATTGACATTTTCTGATCCCCACTAGTGACTGAGTCTCCCTGACAGATCTCGAAGAACTCCCCACAACATACTATAATTTACTACTCCAAAGGTCTTCAATAATAATAATAATAATAATAATAATAATATATTGTTAGTTATTAGCACTTTTTACGAAGTAGAAAAGAACGTCTTATGCGGAGACCACTTTAGTTCGTATGCGACCTACTAACTCCAGTTAAACCCTTACCGAATTTTCATGAAATTCGGTATAACAGTTTTTTACAACATGAGCGACAAGCGTGAGTTTCGTGAAAATCGGCTATGTGACAAATTTTACTACCGCAGGTAAATGGATTTCTAACCGTACTTTTCATATTTTTCAATCGATTTGACTCAAATTCGGTACAGACGACTTCAAAGTAATGTCGTTGAGTAACTGTGAGTTTTGCAGAAATAAGTGCAGTAAAGACAATACTTGCGGGACTAAATGTAATTTTGCCCCTACTTCCAAAATTTTTTCGTCCGATTTGGATAAAGTTTGGTACAGAAGATAAGTAACACAATGATGCTGCGCAAATATGAGTGTCGTAAAAAACAGTTCAGTGAAAGACAAATTTCCTTAAGGGCGTAACTGGTAATTTTGCCTCTACTGTCTACATTTTTCGACCCTTCCGGAAAAAATTCAGCATAAGAAATCTCCACGTAATGCCATTCAGCAGCTGAGAATTTCATTAAAATCGGCGTACTGAAAGCCACACTTTAATTTGGGGAGTAAATGAATTTATATCCGCACTTGATACATTTATTTTCTCGTTTGGGTGACATTCGGTGTAAGAGAACCAAATATAATATCGCTGGATATTTGTAAGTTCCACGAAAACAGGCGCAGGGAACAGTGTCCTTTACCGACACCCACAAAAATCACATAATATTTTGAAACTAAAGAATACCTCGTTAGAATGAGTGTACTACGTCACGACGCACTCCTTTTGCACTCACTGTCCTATTACTGACATCACTCGTTTTACAAAAGCCTTCTCAGGCCATTGGAAACCCCCACAGTACCTTAGGAAGCATGGTGTCAGTCTGACTAAAGGGGTCCCCTCCAGTCACGATGCAATGGATGATGCAGTGCTGGGAGTAAAAAACGAGGTATGTGACAAGAAAACGCGGCAGAAGGCGAGAGAGTACTTGTCCCATACACCTGTTCCCTTTGCCGGACATGTGTTAACAGCTGCGTCAAGTGCATGCACTCCGCCGTAACGCGCTGCGCTGTACTGCCACCATTTGCTACAGACCAGTGATGACACGTGTCCACGTGCAGACAATGCGTCTGCCTGCAATTTAGTGACGATGCTTGCAGTAGCTCAAAACTATACAGAGCCTACCATCAAGCGTAGGCAGTATAGCAACCAGGCCACGGGCTGGGCATCAGAAGATTCGTCGTTTCGTTACCCGCACGGGGCAACACATTTATTTTTTCTGCAAAAGCGTCCGGACCGGCCCTGGGGCCCGCCCAGCCTCCTATTCAGTGGGCACAGTAGTGGGCATATATTCATTGGGTAAAACGACCAGGACATCAAGCTGACTACTGACTTCCATGTAATGCCAAGATCAAGAATTAATGGAGGTATACCTCCACTTCTCTCTACGGCGAGAAGTTGTGAACAGGATGCAGGATACTAAAATCAATCTTATTTATAAATTAATGAATTACTAATGCGTCCCTCATTAGAACAGTTTCTGCTTGAACCTAAACCTCTGGCCGGAACCAACTTTCAAGAAAATGGCGTCAAATGTATTTGTGCCGTATGACTTGTTAGGCGATGTACCTGCACACACACACACACACACACACACACACACACACAAGCCACACGGCAGAATTCTTGCATTCTTTATGGTAGGGTAAGTGAAAAGATGTAGCTACAGGCATGGATAAATTGCCTTCAAGAATGTTGTCCTGGAACATTCCACGGTACAATTACACACCAGTGCCTTCACTGAAATACTCATTTTCTGCCCACAAAGTCATTCAGTGTAAATCTACAGGAATCCGAATAAATATGTCTACATATGCAAAGCCAATGAACGCCTGAAAACAAACACAGTCGCACCCGGTTATAACGACATCGGTTTATGCGACATCTTGTCTATAACGTCAGATACTTTGAGTTACCAATTAATTCCTCACTGTTAACCATAACATTATACTTCTCGGCTATAATGACACAAAAATATTTAGTCACCTTCACGACGTTACAACCAAGTTCGACGGTGTTACTGTTTTACTTTTATTGTACAGTCAATTTGGTTTTATTAGTTGGGTTAGCTTATTCGTATAAGGCGTCGGTTAGGGGCAGCAGGTTCGATTCCTAGCAAGGGAGAACACTTTCCTCGGCGCCGGCTCTTTTACAGGGTAAAAAGCGCCCGGGTCGTGCATCATCCAGCAACGAGGTTAAGAATGCGTGGAGCTGTCCCTAACCTCTCAAATGCCATCCTATCCTGATGCTTAATTAAGATAAAAGCAATTCCATTACGGAGGTTCCAGGAGGTTGAGCCTCCCAGATTTCTGGACAATCTGCACATGAAGGTGGTAAGGTTGTCAGCCTTACGCACTGGCCGTCTTTATCCTCCCAGGAAATATTCCCGGTACATATTTCTGTTAGAGGCTGAGTGCGACCGGAAGGATTATGTCAATGAAAAATTCCAACGACACCCTCGGGAATCGAACCCGCGACCTTCCGGTTTGTAGCGCAGTGCTTCGACCAACTGCGCCACCGCGGCCCCGTTTAATTAAGAACAGAACTAATTTTAGCCTTACAGTTTTCACCTTACTGTCGTTACTCCACACAACGAAAGCAAATGAAGTCCCGCCTCAGCATTATTACTTCCACGTCTGATGATTATTTCCTACTTTCCTTTGTCCTTCCGGTCTAAAAATAAAGAGTGATTTTAGAGTCCTTCAAGCTACATGCCTCACAGCTGTCGTGATGTGCATTATGGCCAACAAAGCACAGCCAAGTCAACAAGACCAAGAACAAAGGGACCTCTACATGTTTCGGCCTAATAGGACATCCTCAGGAGAGACAGTCTCAAACACAGACGTGACACTAACCATCCTACGTGGTCTTAACTATTAAATTCGTAAATTATGATGGTAAGTTATAATTTCTGAGTTACGTTCCAACCAGTACTTTAAATATTATGGTTACTAAAATTGGATAAAGGTATATGCATAAACAAAATTACATTAAAAGGAAACGTCACCCTTCACAAACGCCATACGAAGATTTCAAAGCAATCCTGGCGGAAAATCAGAAGCTCTTACCGGCAATTTTTCCTCGCTCGGTTTTTTTATTCCAAACTGTCTTATTATGACTGCCCGCTACAAAGCTGTGCTATTTCGCCCCGATACAAAAGACGGCCAGTGCTCCTACGTTCTTTGTAAATTCAAATCCTGACCATTCAACACAAATCAGATTACGTTTAATCTGTACTGGAGGCACTTGGCGCTGAGATAGAGTAGAAGGTGATATGCACGACCGTGGAACCGTGGTTTCATTCTGTGCAAGAGAAAGAGTTTATCTCTTCCCCAAAACGTCCACGTCGGTTCCGGAGCCCGCTCAGCCTCTATTCAATGGATAACGGAGGCAAATAAGTGAAGTGATGTGAAGGTGTTATGAAACGTGTGTGTGTGTGTGTGTGTGTGTGGGTATATTGTATTTGTGTGGGAATATTACATTGTATTTGTATGGGTATACAGTATTGTATTGTATTGTATTGTATTGTATTGTATTTGTGTACACATATTGTGTTTATGTGAGTATATTGTATTTGGATTGTATTTGTGTACGTACATTGTGTTGTGGGGATATATTGTATTTGTACTGCATTTGTGTACGTATATTGTGTTGTGGGGATATATTGTATTTGTACTGCATTTGTGTACGTATATTGTGTTGTGGGGATATATTGTGTTTGTACTGCATTTGTGTACGTATATTGTGTTGTGGGGATATATTGTATTTGTACTGCACTTGTGTACGTATATTGTGTTGTGGGGCTATATTGTATTTGTACTGCATTTGTGTACATGTATTGTACTTGTGTAGGTATATTGTACTTGTATGAGTACAGTGTATTTGTGTAGGTATATTGTATTGTGTGGGTATATTGTATTTGTGTAGGTATATTGTATTTGGGTAGGTATATTGTATTTTATGTGTATATCGTATTTGTGTAAGTATTTTATAATGTGTGGGTGTATGGTATTTGTGTAGGTATATTGTACTTGTGTAGGTATATTGTATTAGTGTAGGCACATTGTATTGTGTGGGTGAACTGACAATATGTGTACTGTAATTTGTGCTGTTCCGTTTACGTATGTGTTATTGTATTGTGTGTCTGTACTGGTGTAAGACTGCTGTCACCGGGTGAAAACCCAACTGCAGTAAGAAATAATAATAATAATAATAATAATAATAATAATAATAATAATTCCCCCGACAACGAAGCGGCTGATCTGTGAAGCTGGCCAGAGCAGATGTTAAGAATAAGGAGAGCGATTCCTCCACTCCCGCGTACGCCGCCACCCAGGCATGAAAAAGGATAACTTTACCTATCTTCCTTCAATCTATAGTGCTATATCACTGGCTATAGAAAGGTGAAAACGGCGAGAAAGCGTGCGATCATGGCTTCATATGCGATACTATCCCAGCATTAATCGGAAAGAGCTGAGAAAAGTCTAGGCAGGACAGTCGACTGGTCAAGATATAAACCTCGCGGCTATGAGGCGGACATGCTAACCGTCGGGCCGCATTGTTCGGTGAATGAAATGCCTTTCAGAGCGGCACATCGTGACTCACGAATCGGTTGTGGACAGAGGAGTGAATTCCGTTCACGCTTCGGATATTGATCAACACTTTGATATGTTCTGTGACCGTATGCATTAACCGGCATCAACAGCACAGAGTGGTTAGTCGGTTAATCGAAAAGATGGTTAACCTGGACGAACAATAAATAAATAATCAACACAGTTTCAAATTCGTCTCTAACATTTATCTGGGGAACATTTCTCGATTACAACACACCTCACAATAGTGCTTAAGTCGCAGTAGCAAAAATGAAAATAAAATTATTGAAATTCTTATAAATGCCATTAAATTGCCCGTCGTTTAAAATAAAAGCGGTTAAGACAGATTCCGTTAAAAAAGGGTAATTATATTTGTGCGAGCGGCGCAGTTGGTTGAGGCACTGTGTTAAAAACAGTAAGGTCGCGGGTTCGGTTCCCGATGGTGTCATTGGAATTTTTCAGTGGGGTCGACTCAGCCTCTAACAGAAATGAGTACCAGGAATATTTATGCGGGGGGGGGGGGGCGGTGGGTAAGGACGGCAGGAGAGTAGGGCTGACAACCTTACCACCTTCATGTGCTGACTGCTTTGAAATTCGGCAGCCTCAACCTCCTGGAACCCTCAGGACCTGTACAGGGATTGCTTTACCTTTACCTTTTTAATTATATTTGTGACTTATTTAACCTTTTAAAGTCTAGCGGTAACTTTACGTACCACCAGGTTTAACATTAAAAAATTCTACATGGTGCCCACATTGCGTTTGTGTGTTTTGTACGGATCTCAGAACAAACAGCAACTTTTGCCTTATACAACATTAAGAGATTGGTTTTTATAACCGAAGTGGAGAGTGTTTACAGCGCGGTACGCGCTGAGTCCTTATATACAACAGATACGCTTCGTCTTTAAAGGGTTAACCAAGCTGTCAGTAACTTAGACAAAAGTTTCTTGAGCAGGTTGCAGAGAAGTCATGCATTTCCAGCATGCCCCCTGAACACTCTCACACTCGCGTGTTGTTCTTGTTTTTACTGATTCAGTCTAAGTTTGTACACGTGACAGATATAAAAATTATCATTATTCATTTATATCGCAAAATGATTAAACAATTTAATTGTGCATATTCGCGATCTTCTTGTCACGGAGTACAGATATCTGGTTCAGTTGCTGGGGATATCAAACACAAAACGTTTGAGAACTATCCTCCTGCAGCATATAATATATAAGGGCAGAACAATTACAGAACAATAAACAGGAAAGCATGTTGCAGGAATCGATCATGCCCTCATCTGACAGGACAGACTGTGAAGGGAAAGCGAATATCTCAGTATGGAGAGCAAGTCTCCGAGAGGAGATATGAAACCGACACCTTCACATACACGTCTAACGATAGTCTAACTCCACAATCAATGACCTTTGTCTATTGTCTTCATCATTACAAGTCAGTGGGGGCTACAATAATATTACCAAGGTTTAAAATCGAGTTGGATCGCCAATAAGAACACCAGTTGGCAGCAGTGTTTACAATGCCTAATTGTAAAACCCATCCTACAGACTACTTTCCCCACTCCCCCCACCCCAAATCAACGAGGCCATAAGTCAATCGCTTTTATAGGATTTCTACGCGGTCACTGACTTCTTCTGTCAGATGACTATTTTGAATTACCTAAAGACTATCTTAGACTTTTTAATAGCCTTGCCCAGTGTTTCTAAAATCTAACACGACAAAACATCACTATAGTATTAAGATATATTGAGCCCCAGTGAACATAAACATGCTTAAAAAGTAGTTTTTTAGTTATTTATGGACACTGTATCAAATGTAGGGATCATATGTAGTAGAAACTGGTGAGACAATCATTACGCACATGCTGAACTGCAAGGCAATGGGAGGAGAGTTATGGTGGTAAGTATAGGGAAAAATAAATGAGATAAGAAATACGGGAAACCTCAGATATGAAAGTCGGTGTTTTCGGCAAGATTCGAAAAAGGTGCCTTCAGAATGAAGTCTGCATACATGGGAATTGCAAATGTAAAGGAATGCCGCCAGTATGAACCTTGGTCTCCATGTGTCCGCACTCCTTGCAGCCAGCCAACTCCACAGAGCACAGTCTTTCAAGAACAGCCAGCAGTTCCCCATCTAGTCAATAAATTACCCACACTTTACGGAACACGAAGGTTCACCACCGCGTTCACAAGATCCCGTCACCTGTCTCTATCCTGAGCCACATCAATCCACTCCACGCCCGTAATTTTCTTTAAATATCAACTTTACTATTATCCTTCCATCTACATATAGATCTTCCAAGTCGTCTTTTTCCTTCAGTGTTCCCTACCAAAACCCTGTATGCATATCTCCTCTCTTCCATTGCGTACCACACGACCTGCCTACCCCACTTTCCTTGATATGATCACCAAAATAATATTTGGTCAGGAGTACAGATCATGTAGTTCCCCATTTTGCTGTCTTCACCACTCCCCACCTACACCATCACTCTTAGGCCCACACATATTTGTGGAGGTACAGTTCCAATCATTCTTAACCTTCAGTACTACAAGCTGCTGGGTGATTAATGTCACGCCCCGGCCGACTTACCACACCATCTATTGTACGTAAGGCTAGGTTGCCCCCAAAGCCGGCGACGACGCTGTGCCAAAGAGGAACACGCAGCCCCCGGAGACAATCAACCTCCCGTTTATTAGGTTGTCCAACCCACAGGCTTGCAGCTATACTGCCTGAGCTACACGCATCGCAATATCAACGCTGTCGATTGAATGCTTCATAATACAGAGTGGCGCAAACGTCATTTGACACTCTGTATTTAAAGACGAAGACAATCTGTTTTATATATAAGGACCCAGTTCGTACCGCGCAGTAAACACTCTCCGTCTCGGTTATAAAAATCAATCAGTTAATCTTGTAGAGGCAAATAATCGTTGTTTGTTCTGAGATCCGTACAAAACACATAAACGCAATGTTGGTACCACGTAGACTTTGTGAATCTTAAACCTGGTGGTACGTAAAGTTACCGCTAGGCTTTAAAAGGTTAACAACAGAAAGGCCGTACATTGATGATAATGGGCACCTTTGTGCGACTATGTGCAAGTGTGCCGGAAAGACTTAAAAAATGTGACAATGTGCAACGAAGTTACGTGGAGCATTTCAGTTATTCGACAGAGGTAAGTCCGGTGTCAGTAAAGTTCAAGTAGCATGTTTCCTCTAATGCCAAGCGGTGTGTGTGTGTGTGTGCGCGTGCGGGTGCGTGTAATGTACAGTTCGTCAATTAATTGCACTCTTTTATGAAGCCCTTCATACCGTGTTCAAAAGAATCCCCTTCTGTTTCCCAACGTATGATACATTAACCCTTTAAAGACGAAGCGTATCTGTTTTATATAAGGACTCGGTGCGTACCGCGCTGTAAACACTCTCCACTTCGGTTATAAAAACCAGCCTCTTAATGTTTTATAAGGCAAAAGTTGCTGTTTGTTCTGAGATCCGTACAAAACACATAAACGCAATGTGGGCACCACGTAGAATTTTTTAATGTTAAACCTGGTCGCACGTAAAGTTACCGCTAGGCTTTAAAAGGTTAAATTAATAAAATTAATGATTTCAAATGTGCTACGCTGTCGTCAGAATCGTATCGAAATGACTCTCCGTACAGTCCCTGTCCTGAGTCACATGAACCCATTCCAGAACACTCTCATACATTAATTCCCAATCTTCAGTTTTAAAACCATTTCATGACCGGCTCGAGGGCGAGCACACAGTGTTTGGGAGCTTTCAGAGCCGTAAAGCTTCTACTGCACTCCCTGCAATAGAGGTAGTGCCCCATATTGCACACATCTACTTCATCTTTAGTCTTATTCTGAGTAGTCAGTATTCAGAACACTCAGAATTATTGGTTTATACAGCGTTGTCAAATTGGTCCTTATAACAGGAAACAATATTTAATGTGTTCCATGTCCGTGCACTATATTATACAAAAAACATTAATCACCAACAAATGCACAAACAGTTTTTTCATCAATTGTAAATACACATTCCTACATGTTTCGACCCTGCTGGTGCTGTTGACTGTGCACTGCAGTGCACAGTCAACAGCACATTCTCACTCAACTATAAAGTGCAAGCTTAGTGTAACGATAACAAAAAAGTTCTCCATGAAGATGACCCAGCAGGGTCGAAACATGTAGGAGTGTGTATTTACAATTGACGAAAAAACTCTTTGTGCATTTGTTGGTGATTAGTGTTTTTTGAGGAAACAATATATTTCCTTCGGGATAGAAACTGAATTTTATATACTGTTAGAAGGATTTCAGTTGATAAAGGGTCAATTTCTGTTCGCCACCATGCGTGCTGTATGTCCCAACCAACTACCTCCCCTCTATGCGGTGGTGTATAGAGTGCAGGGAACTCATTAAATTGAATCAAGCTTGTAAACCTTTATCTTTACTTCACAATCTTTCTATAAAAGTTTGAATGTGCAAATAATTCTGTTCGTAACGTGAAACAGCACAGTTTCTGCATGAACACTGTTTAATAGCAAGTGGTAACCCGTTGACTTTTTCTTGTACGTGCAAATGACTCGACAGGGTTATTGCTTCCACGCAGTAGAGTGCGGAGTACAAACCAGAATAATCCGGCAGTAAACACTGCATTTTACAGCGTCAGATTTTACTGTATAACATATCCGTCCCTATGAAGGGCTTGTGGATTGGTGAATAAAGCGGGACAACAAGTTTATGGTAACATAAAACGAAATCAAGATTTTAATTAATTGTGGTGTTAATTTCACATCTGTGAGCGAACATTTTAAATGCCGTCACAGTTTTGAAGCAATTTCTATTAATATATTTCTAATATATATTTTAAGAAGTAAGCGGAGCTTAGAGGATACTGGAAAAATTAGATCATAGAGGCTGTGTGTCCTTCAAGACTGTGGGAAATGTTTCGTTAATGAACAAAGATTTATTCTCATTAAATTAGCGTCACATTTTTAAAACGCGTAATGAGTGGTATGTATGTTCATACGTCTTAATTAAAGGCGAAGTGCAATTGTCCCTGTGCACGTGATACAGACACATGGAGGAGTGGAGGTATAGATGCACACACTATTAATCTCAGCACTAGATGGAAGCGAGTGGTCAGCTCCACCCTGCCGGCCGCTTTACCCCGAAGTAAAGAGAATAAGACAAGGGGTGGGCCCCATAGCCGAACTGGACGCTTCGGAGAAGAGGAAATTCTTTGTTCCTGCGAGAAATCCAATCACAATTCTTCTGCCATTCAGCCCGTAGCCTAGTCACTACGCTGACAGAGCTAACCCGACTTGCCATGTGTGGTCTACGAACGTATGCTGAGGAAGGCAAAAAAAAGCATGTTACAGCTTTGAGACTGTAAATATTGTGATTACAATAAACGATTTAGTTAAAAAGCAACATTTTTGTCCATTTGTCAAAAAAGAAAAAGGGCCAAAAGCTTCTGTTCTGTGTCATTTAACGACACGGCGCCAAATGCAGAAATTATTTAGCACGGTCAAAATCAGATTATTGATACGCCTATAGAGGCAGTAATACGCCTCTTAAATTTGTTTAAAATTCAACATACAGCGTAACAGGACACTGTGCATCTCTGCAGTGAAATATTGCAACTTTTCAATTTCTAGTAAAATTATTGGTTTCAATTGTCATAATGAAGTTGAAATTTGTTTCTTTTGTAAACGGCAGAATTTAAATGAACTGTAAGAATTAACAACTTCATTTGCTTTAGAAATAATTTATGATAACTTCTAGAATTCTAGAGGAGGCCTTCACATATTTGTGAAGAACACCAGTCTCAGTGGGAAGTCAACAACCAGCTACCAATCTGTGGAGGTTTTGAGTACCTTGGGAAGGTTTCAACTTGACAGAGACGGAGACAGCACGCTGAGTTGTAGGTTGCAGTAAAACTGTCGGCCAGCTAGCTAACAGAGAACCAGGGTCCCACAATTTACGATACACTATGCTGCTGCTCTGAAGAAGCTAGGCAACTAGTGACCGACGTTAGGAGAAAGCAAAGGCAAAGCTGTCCCTGTCCACGCCATCAAGGCATAGATGGGACGTACATGTAATAGCTCCATTCATTCTTAACTTCGGCACTAGATGAAGGTAACTTCACGCCCCGGCCGCTTTACCTCCGGAGGAAAAGCCGTCGCTAATCATTGAATAGCAGGATGGTAGGGCCTCAGAGACAGTTTGGTGGTTTTCGAGAAAAGTCACCCTGCCAGGAAACGAACCCCGGACCAATCACCCGGTGCTCTAGTCACTATGTAGACTGCGTTAATGCGGCTCCTGAAACGAGTGTTAAAGAAAGGAAAGTACCAAGCGAACACAAGGCGGAATTCACAAATACGTTAATTCATATTTTAACAAACGAAAAAATTAAAGTACGTAACACGTAACTTTACCAAGTGCTTCGGTAAGGATGTAAATCCGATAACGTCACATTATGGGGAGAAACTAATGAAGGATGTTTCCCCAGAAACTAAATTATGTTTCCCCAGAAACTAAATGAAGGATGTTTCCCTAGAAACTAAACGAAGGGTGTTTCCCTAGAAACTAAATGAAGGTTGTTTCCCTAGAAACTAAACGAAGGATGTTTCCCTAGAAACTAAACGAAGGGTGTTTCCCTAGAAACTAAATGAAGGTTGTTTCCCTAGAACGACCATTTAAACAGCACATTTCAGCATTTTCCAGGTATTTCTGATCTACAGGTTTTTTTCTACTTGACCGACAAGCACTGACCGACGCTCTACTGACTTTTTGTTAGACTTCCTGAAGGTTACTATCACTGCAATCGTTTGTCTAGCTCGCGCCTATCGGTCAAGCAGTAAAAAAAACCCTATATTTTCGGAAACGTCCAAGTTTCTGCACCATACAAACCTATGCTTCAAGTGCATGCTTTGGAAAGAATACTTGTAGTTCGAACTCCTGTTTGAAGCCTTACAGTATAACAAGGAATTGGGTGGGACAAACATACATTCATCATCGATATAACTACACTCAAAGTAACATGTGATAACGATACAACAAACATATCACATATTTGGTCAGTAAAATAAATGACGACTCATATTAACAACCATTACTTATGAAGAGACAGGTATAAAACTTCACTGTTATAAACAACCGCCTGGAACATATTCCCATGAAAAGATAAGCTTACTATAGCCCTTTAAACTGTTTCAAGAAAGATTATAATCGCTCGCTTCTTACGATGGCAGAGGCGCTAAATTATACGGAAAAGAAATGTCGCTAATGTCCAAACGCAGTGAAGTAACACTCTTTGGCTTAGTCATATTCGTGGCCTGAATATTAATTTAATAATTCAAGCGGTCATATTTTTTATTTTATGTATCTCTTTTTTCTTTCTTTCTTTCTTGCGCTCCACCTTACACCACAAACTCAGTGTAACCACCATATTTTTTTTTATTTTCGTGGACCACCATAATCCTCAGAAACTTGCAGCAATGCATTTGCTGTCTGAGGTTATATATATATATATACACACACACACACACACACACACACACAAGCAAATACATAAGCTTCTTTACAGGAGATTGATGTTTCATGTTATGGTAAAATATTATAGATTTAGCCCTCAATAAGGGGATTACGTTATTTTTGTTTTGGAAACTTAATGTAGCAGCGTTCGATTACAAGAAATGGGGTACAGAAACCTAATGCTCTTTTCATACGTCTACCAAAAATTTTAATTTAAAGTACACTGTCACATACCCCTTAGATTATGCTAACACCAGGAGCAAATATTAATAATGCAGCTGGAATTTATATGCTTTGACACACGACTAGAAACTCGCTTGGCGCGACCAGCAGATATAAAACGAAGTGTCAGGTATACAAGGATTCATGTTACTTAGCAACCATTGCTTTGCTAAAGCGCGTCTTACTAAAGTAACAACCAAATTATGGCAAAAATTTGGTGACGTAAAAATTCGCGAATCCTTAAAAATTATTAACAGGAAATCGCGGAAAATTTTTTCAGATGCCCGATCCCGTTGTGTTTGTACAACACTATTCCAATTTTACTTCAGATGATCACAACTTTTTACTTTTTAATATTATTATTATAAAATTATATATAATAATACAATAACTGTACGGAAAATAAATGCCGCTAATGTCCAAACGCAATGAAGTAACACCCTCTGGCTTAGTCATAATAATATATAAAAATATTAAAAAGGAAAAAGTTGTGATCTACTGAAGAAAAATTGGAATAGTACTGCGGAAATATATATTACTCAACGCGTGAACCTGCTATACATCAAAGGCAATTTTCCACAAAGGTCTGCGACACCAATATTATGGCGGACATTTTTCTCTGTGACAGGGAAGTTTAGAGGCACACAACGTTTCGAAACATTACTCTCCTTTTTCTCCACGCGAGGACGGCCGCGCTACTGAGCGCACGGCTGTAACAGCAGTTGCTACAGTACGTATTGGCAATAACATGGAATAAACCCCATAACAGTTAACTTTGGGAGTTCTCTATTAAAGACGCAGCGTATCTGTTTTATATAAGGACTCAGCGCGTACCGCGCAGTAAACACTCTCCACTTCGGTTATAAAAACCAGTCTCTTAACGTTTTATAAGGCAAAAGTTGCTGTTTTTTCTGAGATCCGTACAAAACACAAACACAATGTGGGCACCACGTAGAATTTTTTAATGTTAAACCTGGTGGTACGTAAAGTGACCGCTAGGCTTTAAAAGGTTAAGTCCCCGTACGCAACACAGACAGACACGCTACACATTTATATATACTATATTAGATGTTACTTGGTGTTACATGGGAACGGATCCATGTAAAGATCTAATCACAAATAAACAGAGACATAAAGTACTGTCTTACCCGGTTATAACGACAGCGGTTTATGCGACACCTCGTCTATAACGTCGGATTTTATGTGGTACCAATTAATTCTTCACTGTTAGCCATAACGTTATACTCCTCAGTTATGACTACACTCGTTTACAACAACACAAAATACTGTCACTTTCATGACGTTATAAGCGAGTTCGATTTTATTACACCGATGCTTCAGGCGGAAACTGGTACCTGCAGAAGTTAAAGATACACATGTTATGACTTCAGTGACTACTTCTGTACCTCAATCCATGAAATATTAATTTGCAAATAAATTTTGTTTTCTGTTCTCATCACATGCATTTGTGTCTATACGTATGACTTACTGTCTTTGTGCACGCGCAAACACTTCAACTGAATACTGATTAACACAGTGCCCGGTATGAACGTCACGCTGTACCACAACACACATTTTTCATAATCTTAGTCTCTTACTACCTATAATGCCCTATAACAGCAGTGCAGACTCGTGTAACACAGGATATGAGGTGCGAGGTTCTGCAGGCGTTAAATACTAGGACTGCGGTACTATGGTATATGACGTCGTGTAGTTTGGACTTCTACCCTCAAGAAGGTAGCTGCAAGCTCCTATTAAAGTCTTCTAATCAGGTACAAAACCACACTGTCACATCACATAATATAGTGATCTTAGTACTGACATACCAGTGAAATAACTTGTAGCAAGTTTCGACATCAAATTATGGTTCGAAATAATTTACGTGTAAATTATTTAAAAAATTTGTATATACTGAATGTTTCGCGGTCGTTTCGAAGGACAAGCCATATTTCTAAAACTGTGAAAACGGTAAGGTAGTTTAGATGATAGCGTTCCGTACGATAAGCAACAATCAGTGAAAAACTCGTCTTGAAAAGTGAACGTGGATGCAGAAATGTGAATTCTAGTGCCGAGCATATAAAAATATTCTATATGGTTTCCCTTCAAAAAGTTTCTCGCTTTAATAAGACACGTATCTGCCGTGATGACTGCCGAATCGCACATGACACAGCGTGAATGTTACAGACAGACAGACAAGAAACCGGTTTTTGATTTTCCTCATATGTGGTAGTTTGAATGTTTTATTCCTCGGTTAAAGTTACATGCGACCACCATAAAGAAGTAGGATGTATACTTTTAATCTGATGATACTTAAACTCTAAAAAAATTGTTTACATGTAAATTTTAATAAAAATTGTTTACATGTCACATATCACTAATCATTCGTGCATGTTTTATTTAGAATCAGAGTGACTCGAAATCTTCATTTCCATCGGCAAGAATTAAATAATTCAAAAAAAAAAAAAGGAAAGTTACTTTACATATCTCTTCACACCTTCCATCTTCAGGCGTGAAAATGTAAAGCAAAGGACGCTAATCGTTGTGTTAATGTAAAGTCATAAAACATATAGGCACTTTGTTCAGTTACTTCCATGTGGATACACTTGAAATTAAATACACATTTTCAAGGTAACTGATAACATATATGTGCTTCGCAAAGCAAATGAAGAAGTGTCAGAGGAAAGATAGGGACACCTGCTTTGATTACGTAACCACTTCAGAGTACTGCGTGATTAATTAAAGCTGCAATAATTCCTTAATCGTAAGTGTACATAAATTGTAGAATTAACTGAGTACAAGCAGTACCATTTGTTATTCTCGCGACTTTTCGCACTTACAGAGGTTCTTCCGCCTGGCGTATTTATCGACTCGAGTGCGGGGTAAAGCGTATATTTTACTATAAAATGTATAAGAAAAGTAACCTTCTGTGTAATCATGTTAGGAGCAGACATTGTATCTATCAGTGAAACACAGGATTTTATGTAAAAAAGATAAAAACACTATACGAAAGATAAATTCGTACAATTACGAATGTACTCTCTAAAGACTGGAGTTCACGTAAATAATAATTTATTCAGTTCCTTTCACAGAGAAAGTCACATTACAAAGGCCAGTCGATTAACGCTGTTTATATAAATTGCTTCTTTTCCTAAGATTCGTACGTAAAACAGAAGTACACTCTGTGGGCCATAATCTCCTGTCGGTAAAGTAGCAAACGCCTGCATATACTAACATTTTTCTTTAAAGCTTTATATAAGTGCAGCACCACAAAGACAGCAACAGATTCATTACTAAACTAATAACAAGAAGGCACGAAATGTGAAGCTACGGGATGGGATCTGCGGTCTTCTGGGATCTTACACGCCGCCGCGTAATACCCCAGAAGAGCGCAGATCTCATCGTCGTTGCGGCGGAAGCTTCAAATCAAGGCTATGGGAAGAGGGATGCAATGTCAGTAACTGGCATCGTCGTTACATACATATATACATACGTGCATGCATGCGTGCGTACGTAGTACATACACACACACACATACGTACGTACATATACACATGCCTACACGCACACGCGGGCCCCAGCCCACACACACACACACAGACCTACATATCAGATACTGCACAAGATATAGGCAACTCTGTCATTCCGCGCTTCGCGGATAAATGGCATTAAATTTTAGCACTTTGACTTATACATTGAAAATCCCACTTTCGAGCAAAAATGTTCGTCCCATAATATGCCCATGCAAGAAAAAAATTCAAATTACAATCAAACCCTTCCTAGCAGCAAGCACTTGAATATGCAGTGTATGGGTTTTTTTTTTCTGCACATAGCTAAGTGCCGCAGAACCTGAGAACTGCCCCCGCAGCAGTGAACCTTCACCGAGATATGGCCAACAGCCGGTTCTGTCCAGCCGGTCTGCGCTTATGCGTGTGACGACAGCCTGGCAAAATGTCCATGTTTGCCCACTTTGTAATCAACTGCGGTTGATTATAAATTAAAAACTGGACAAGAAAAATCTTGTACCAATACAATGGAAATCAATTCTACATCTTTCTGATGGTGTATGACACAGGACTTCAACTGAGTTGGAGACTTGCCCTCTTTTCAACTAAGGACATAAAGGGGTTCCGGTCCTGAAACGCTCAGTCCTATTCAGAATATTAACAAAGGACAAAATGTAGACACCCAGCATTTGACTCCTTGCCTCACACACAAATCCTTCACACGCGTTACATCTTAAAAAGTTACTGTAATCCGGACTGACCTGTCAGTGTGATGGTGTGGTTAACACTCCCGTATCGTAATTAATTCGAAAGTAAAAAAGAAATTCCTGTTTCATATTCACAATATCTGAGTTTCGAAAGTGTACCGACCCCACTGAATGTGTGCGGGCAGATGCCCAGATATTTTCTTAATACAGGCCACGACTGCTTTACTCCATATCCATAACAACACTGACTATCCATTATCAGCCTGATTTTTAATTCGGCGCGATATGAAAGCAGTGGTTCATACAGCGTCTTTAAAAAGACCAAATAATCCCAATACTTTTACATCTCCTCCGCTACGAATCTGACTTGAAGTGTCTTCGGTCTTTTATTTTGTTTTAATACTAAGTGGTCATTAAGTAATAATTCCATCGTTCGAAAAACCAGACTTTCGACTGGTTGAAGACAACCTCCCTAATCTCCTGTCCCAGTTCCTCCTACAGTTGACAATAATCTCGTACCCAGACATGCAACACAGCATCAAAACACTTGACGTCGCACGCACCTGTATTATACAATTCAGTACGTCTAAAGGCCAAGCCTTTTTAAGGCAGTTCCAGATGCAAATAAGATTTGAGATTCAGTAGGCCTACACATAAAAGCAATGTGAGTCAGTATACCAAAAAATGCAGAACTGAAAAGGGTTCGGACCCCGAGCAAATACTTGTATATTGTTTTGAGTGTATATTTCTTATGCAGTGCATTGTAAAGCGGAAAGACAAAAGGAAAAGGGGAAATATCTGATACGCTTCCGGTTCCATACAAAGGAAACAATCTAATTTGCAGTATGTTCATAAGGGGTTCAAAATATTTTTCAGATAATTTCATATCTTCATCGCAAGCTGGAGGAAAACGAAGATAAAAACTTTGACTGTTTACTCTTTGTGTCGAAAATGCACGAAGTTGATAAATAGTAACACTAGCGCTAAGGAGACAAAAACATGTTCTCAGAAACATCTATGCTTCAAATGGGTGAAAACCCATGAAACGATAAAGGTATAATATTCATTACTATTTTCAAAAAAAAAAAGCCACCGTTTCCAAAACATGGGGTACAAGTTCAAAGCAGGAGGCATATGTATTCAAGTTTTTGTGTCGAATGAGAACGCTTAGGAAAACAAAATTTCTTTTATCAAAAGCGGTACATATTTTGATCGGTGACTGCATTTGAGCTCAATACGTTGTTCAGCATGATAATCACCAGATGACTAGAACAATCCATTTCCTAAAACGCCGTGTATAACAACACCTCGGAAAATGGAAACTGTCCAGCTTACACCATAATAGATTAAGACTGTCACATGCGTGAAAATATCGACGTATTTCTATAATTCTAAACAATGCCGTGTTTCATACAAATAATGTGAACTAGTGAGGAAAAGCCAATTGTTGTGTTACGTTCCTCAAACCGTTTGCTTCTGTTTAACACAGAGAAAACGTTTTTATATGTTTGTTAATTAAACTCTGCTTCGCGATGTACCGTGACTATGCTCCAACAGAAACAGTTGGCCTGCCATGTGTAACACGCTCATGCGCCATCGGCCTTCTGGAAAATCGTTTATGTGTTTACAATTACAGTTACTAAACGCAAATCTGTTAAACCTAAGGCTATTAAGAGAAACATACGCCTGCCTTAGTAAAAAGGTGTGACGATGTAATATTGGTCATGATATTAACCCTTTAAAGACGAAGCGTATCTGTTTTATATAAGGACTCAGTGCGTACCGCGCTGTAAACACTCTCCACTTCGGTTATAAAAACCAGCCTCTTAATGTTTTATAAGGCAAAAGTTACTGTTTGTTCTGAGATCCGTATAAAACACATAAACGCAATGTGGGCAACACGTAGAATTTTTTAATGTTAAACCTGGTGGCACGTAAAGTTACGGCTAGTCTTTAAAAGGTTAACGGAATGTGACAATTGTGCAATCTAAAAAATACTGAACAATATTACGTGCATTGTTGTACATTATGCCTTCTTGTGAGTCCTGTAAGACTCTGATGATGGTTTACTTATTTGCTGAAACATTCAGCTGTTGGTTTTCTGTAACAAATATTTGCTTAGGCCCAAATCATACATTACGCAATACAAAATAGTGTTTGTACCCCACAAATTACAAACATGATGAAGACGATGCAAATATTGGAGACCATATCCGACAAATACAAAGATCTAAACAGAATTTGTATTGAAGTAACAATTTCTACATTAAAAAAATAAGATACAAGGACAACAATAAAAATACTAAAGCATATGCTAAAATATAAACCTGTGCAATAGGGCAGCATGACTTCAGGTTGGCTTGGATCTCTTGTTTATCATTTGTTTCCACTGTCCCACTCCCCCAAAAGTATTGACCTGCACCTTTAAGACAGCTACTGTTGTGCAATTTCATACTTTCCTGTATTCTATACCTCAGTTAACCGTATGGAGGCCAATTCCACGGCAATAAAAGTAAAAGTTTATTTAATACCTCACAGCACGCAGCCTGCATTAAAAACTGCAATCGGTTAATGTGGTCCATGAACATCGTCGTTACTGAATTATGTAACACATTTTTACAGGATCATCAGTTTATTAAATAAAACAAAAAAGATACACATTCTCGGATCAAAAATACGTTTAATGTCGCCTACATGATATCCTTTATGATGGTGGAGAATATCGAAACATGTAGGAGATCATAAATACATTGGTGATCCAGGGATGCGTAGCTTGTTGGTTGTGTTATTTAATAGAATCGCTACTTAGTCTGAGAGCCGTACAGAGAACATACTCTGGCTGGCCTTATGTTTATTACATGTACAATAAATACAGGAAATTAAGGACTTAATTAGAAACCACGTGTGACACAGTAGTTCCTCCCTTAAATTGTCAAAAATTTATAAAAGTAAACAATTTCAATTAGCGAAGAGTTAAGAACAAAGCTAAACTCATACTGCGCTTTTCGTAAGAGATGCTGAAGACAGGCAGAATGTCAGAAAATGTAACGTACATTAAAACACGCTTGGCAATATACGTATAAAAAAGGCTACCATACACACATCATCAGACAAGATGACGCGAAAAGGAAGACATGTTACAGAAAAAGAAGGTTAAAATATAATCCGTCATAATTTCTTTAACCTTTTAAAGCCTAGCGGTAACTGTACGTACCACCAGGTTTAACATTAAAAAATTCTACGTGGTGTCCACATTGCGTTTATGTGTTTTGTACGGATCTCAGAACAAACAGCAACTTTTGCCTTATAAAACATTAAGAGATTGGTTTTTATAACCGAAGTGGAGAGTGTTTACAGCCCGGTAGGCACTGAGTCCTTATATAAAACAGATACGCTTCGTCTTTAAAGGGTTAAATAAAAGTCCTTCTCAACATTTCTCTGCTTAAGAGTTATTTAAATCTGATGCTTATAAAATGCAGAGGAACGCGTTTTTCAAGCACTTTTTCACTAAATCCAAGTTGTTCGGAATTTCCGCGGCGAAGTTTTCCGAGACATTCCGAAGTTCAACGTTGAATTTTCTTTTACTCGGACTAAGCTAAGATAATATTAAAATTACAAATCTCTTTAGGAAGTTGTAGGAATATGTTCTGCTTTTTCAGTACCACTAAATCAAGCAAACGTTTTGAGAACTAACGAACAGCCCAAACCTGGAAATTTCTATCACATAAAAAAAGCCCGGAAAAAATTTTCAGGTAAAAAACAGGACATGTACGGGAGAAGTGGGACGTATGGTAGTCGTACGTACAACGTAACATTTTGGCGCGTTCGCGTAACGTTTGTATCTCCTCGGCTATCCTAGAATCTGACACCACCTCACTCGAAGAGAGCGCTTTTATGGGAATTTAATTTCGTTCGCAAAAGTAAAATGTAAAAAGTGCCCCATATTTTGTCTGGTTTTATCCAAATTTGGGTTTTCTCAACAGATTTTCACAGAACTGTCCAATATAAAACATCACAAAAATCCGTCCCGCGGATTTCGCGCTCATATATGTGGACAGACGGACACGACGAAGTTACTAGGCGCTTTTCGCGACTATGTGAACGCGCGCAGTAAGATTATCATGAATAAATATTTTCAAAAGGCTTGCTGTCTAATCCGACGGATGTCCTAACAGCCTGGCCAGTCGGAGCAAAACAATACGAAGCCTCGGTGAGAATATCGAGTAATGCGGCTTGGATTTAAAATGGGTACCGCCCGAACAGAAGTCCAGAGGGTCAGGGGTTACAGCCCGCTACTTGGACGTCAACAGAACCAGACCCACTGGACGAGTAACCAGAAAAACTGTTTGGCATTACTCAGAAGGGATACGAATTTGTGTACATGAGGAAATATTCTCATTAAAATAAAACGATAAATATGAAGACGCCGTGCAATCAAACTTGCAGGTAGATCGGCGCTCGCGGCCCACATGCTGTTAACAACACCCTCCTCAATTTTGTGTTAGATTGCGGACATAGGCGTGTATTAAATTACATTGGGGGGGGCACCAGTTTGCTGTTAATTAAGTGATTTATACCTTATCTTGTTATTTTATCTCACGGTAATAACACATATGCTTGATTATTCCTTTCAGCTACCGGGTGTTACTCAAAAAATGACTTCAGCCACTTTCGGTAAAAGAAGGAATACAGTTTTACCTCCGAAACACGTTCACGACGACCCTTCTCACAGAGAACACGCTGTATCACTTATAAAGACCAATTATGGAGGGAGATAATAAATGTACGTAAGCATTCATATAAAGCGTCCGTTATTTTTGTCCGATTTTAAACAAAACTGACATAGCTCGACAATTTTTTAGTAAAAATTCAAAATATTTAATTCACGAAAATCTATCCGTCGGGACTCGTTCTGTTCAATGCGGTAACACAGACTTCACAAAGCTAAAAGTCGCTTTTCGTGATGGTTCTACGAAAGCCCCATTTAATATTATTAGGGAAAACACTGTATGTTCAGCTTCCCTTTAGATATGTGTATTTTGAAGAAGAGACAGGTGTTCTAAGCATGACACCACCTAGCCGGGCAGACACATATAAACAGTGAAGACAAATGAGAAGAATAAAGCAAAACATGCAAGTGATAAATACCGGGTTATAAATTTTATAATTGTTCATACACATGTCCAGAGGAAGGATGTAATAGAAATGCTTTATACAAGGACGCATAATAAATCCGCGACAACGACGGCAATAACCAGCATCCAAATTTTCTCCTCCACCTCTTGGAGCCCTTTCAAGGTCGCATGTGGACACTCCATCAGTCAGAGAGCAGCAACTTGTGATGCTGACCACAGAGAGGCAGCCGAGATATGAATGGTATCCGTGATACTGTCCGAAGGCCTCCTGCAGAACAAATAAAACTGCCACACCGCAATATTGCCACCTATTTAAACGGAAACGTATCAATCACGTAAGCTCATTCAGTGAACCAGATATAACAAAGTACTAGTTTGGTTTATGCTTCGGATTTGAAAGGTCCTGATTTCGAATCCTATTGCAACTATATACTCATCGCTATGTAAACTCTGACGCTCTTACATTGCAGCAAGGTAGTACCAAATGTAAAGACACAAACTTTCAGAAGTGTCAAGTAAAAAAAAAAAAAAAACTGGAATATATGTTTCAAACTTTTCTGGACCAGAGCAGCGATCAGTGGCAGGCCCTTGTTCAGAAGGTGCTGAACGTTAAAGCCCCACAAAACGCACGGTACTTTTTCACCAACTGAGCGACAACGAGCTATTCAAAAAGTACCCCGTTCCATGGAGTTATTTAACCCTTTAAAGACGAAGCGTATCTGTTTTGTATAAGGACTCAGTGCGTACCGCGCTGTAAACACTCTCCACTTCGGTTATAAAAACCAATCTCTTAATGTTTTATAAGGCAAAAGTTGCTGTTTGTTCTGAGATCCGTACAAAACACATAAACGCAATGTGAGCACCACGTAGAATTTTTTAATGTTAAACTTTGTGGTATGTAAAGTTACCGCTAGGCTTTAAAAGGTTAAGTTTCTACAACTCTGCTACATATAGATATCACGTGTCACGCTTTACGTATCATTTACCGAGCACCTAGCAACTTTATTTCTTGATGTCATCACCTATTTATTTTCATTACTTCGAAAAAAAATACTTGCCACAATAAAATGCACATTTTACAGAAGTTCAGCATTATTAGCACCACACAAGATTTAATGGCCATCACGTTGTTATTATTGACAGGCAATGCAGACCGTTGCCTAGTGACAGACAATGCTACCATCTCTACAACAATATCAGTCAGTGGATTACTGCTGTCATGCCGATGTCTGTGATACACACGGGGGTAAGTCAGGCGGACGGACAGACAGGTGCAGCTCGATAATGGGGTCCTCTGAGAATCCCCATAGAAGGCTGATCTCCCTTTATGAGTGCGTTAGTATTCCTATAATCACTTAGTCCAGTAATTGCATAACCGAAATTCTGTATGTCCGCTTCAATTTGGGAAAGTAAATTATCAGAGGAATATGCCCATACGTGTGGGGAAAAATTAGGATCTGGAAAGAGCTGGAAATGACAGCCACAATAAATTATACAAAGTTATGTTAGCCCCTTTATTAATTTACGGCAGCGAAACGTGGAAACTGAAAAAGATACCAACGTCAGATACGGAGC
Organism: Coptotermes formosanus; assembly: GCA_013340265.1. Taxonomy (NCBI): domain Eukaryota; kingdom Metazoa; phylum Arthropoda; class Insecta; order Blattodea; family Rhinotermitidae; genus Coptotermes; species Coptotermes formosanus. The sequence continues at coordinate 391,422 of BLKM01000769.1, read as the reverse complement.
AGTCGAGGAGAATTTCTTTAAGATCTATCGCAGCTCACTTTTCCCTAAATGCAGAGAACGTAAAGATATTATACAATAACTGGAGATGTTGATACAAATTAATTTAACAACTGGCCGCCCAAAACTTTGCCTACGCGGTATCTCTTCTGACTTGTATTGTGAAGGCGCTTGGTTCGAAACCTGACGCAACACCGACTATCTTAAGTTTCTTTCGCAGTTACAGAAAAATTCCGAAAGACTACCTTAAATAGGGCGACTACGGTTTTCCAGTTCGTTACTCACCACCTTCCGATCTTACACAGTCCGAGTTACTAAGAGTGTCGTTACAAAACTGAAATATGCAAATGGACGCCTACAGAAATAGACTCCTCTTACACGTGAAATAGATGGATTCACACCGCTATGGAGACAGGTGTGTCAAGATCGATCTAGGGGAAAACCCCGATTGGAAGACCAAGAAATAAACGATAAGTGACATTTATATACATACATACAATGGATGTGTCACAAAGATAATAGGAAGTGTAAAAAGCCATAAACACAATATTTACAGTGTAAAATTCTATAGGCATTTTATGTAGCAGTATTATAGATTATCTTCACAAGGAAGAAAATCGTCTACAAAGTAAAACGAGTGCGTATTTAAGTATTTTCTTGATTTAAATTTCGCCTTTTCATTCTTAAGGACTGTCAGACTACGCGGTAAGCTGCTCAGAATTTTGATGCCAGCATAAAATGAACTTTTTTTTTTAAACAAGACAGGTTGGCATTTGATCTGTGCAGACGGTGCCTGTTCCGTGTCTTAACACTGTGTATAGACGAATCTGAAAATTTTCTTGGTTACTGACAATGAAGTTAATTAATGAGAATATACACTGGCATGGAACAGGTAGAATCTCTAATATGAGAGTCCCACAGTGGTGACCAAAACACTGCTGTACTCTGGGATGTGGCCCTGTTCAGGTTGATAGAAGTCTACCGACGTTTCAGAGGACAAGGCTGCCTTCATCGTCAGGGTAGTTTATCATCCGAAAGGAAGCAACTTTCAAGAGCCGACCAGAACAAATTGCGGAACCGGGATTTGTTTAGAACGTACTACTTTAAATTGTGAAGATAAGATTATAAAGCTAATCACACTTCTGCATTACACTGTTCTGCACTACAAGACGCATCTGCGGCTGCAAAATTTATCTGCGACCTTGTTGGTTGATCGTCAAAGCCCCTCTTGGCCCCCGAAACCCCTCATGGTCAACAAACGGGCCCCAGCAGGGGATCTCACCGCTTATTCCCATCATCGACAAAGAATATCAAGCCTGGACACAAGCTGATTTCTTCTTTCTGTTTCTGGCGTCATATAGCTTACCGACTACGCTTCAGAATACAGATAACGCCTGTCGGTACAGCAACACGTTACTTTATCGACATATAAACCGGCCGAACGCTTCTTTTGGAACGTCAGTGGTTCAATCTTATTTCATATTGAATACCATTTCCATCTGTCCTCGTCTTTTTAGTTCCGAAGATTAATTTTCCCGTGGTCCAATGCAAGTCCAACCATTCAAACCCAGTGAATCACTGCAGGGCTCCGAGAACACGTTGCAAATTAATTTCAAACTGCAGATATGTAAGGGATAGATTACAATATGTTACAAATACAGACACACTTATCAAACATGGTTAGGCCTCAAGCTTTGCACTCAGCTGGTTCTGAGTTCGAACCTCGGCAAATAGATAGGCAGCCTTAAGACAGATTTCTATTAGTGTCTGGGATTTAAGATTTGAGATCCTCACAACGGTGCTGCTGAAGATTCGAGTGTTCTGGGATGTTGGGCTGTGGCGAACGGTAGACAGTTACCGAACTTGCGACGGAATATGGTGCTTCCATCTTCAGGTTCGAGGAGTTCAAGAAGTCGTCTGGGTCTGAAGATGGCCGCACTACTACCATTCGAAACGTCGGTAACAACTTACCAGTCGACACGGCGTAATATCCCATAAGACGTAAGTCTTCGCCTGAGCCTTCTGCAGTTCGCTGTTGACAATTTATAAACCCCCAGTTAATGAAATTAGTACAGTATAAGGTGTCAACCCCACAGCAACATCACTAAGGGGATATATAGTCGACACGCGGGACCTGCAACAAACGCAACCTGAATCGAAGAGTCTGGGTCTACTTGGGTAGAACAGCCTTTAAAAGGGATATTATTAAAATGCATGTTAAATATGGAGTGAGAATGCGGGCAGAATTCACCGGGCTCAGAATATCGTCCAATGTAGGGCACTTGTGCAAACGGTAATGAACCTTCAGATTCATAATAAATCGGAGAATTTCTGAAAGTATCTGTGCGACCACTGGCTTCTCAAGAACGACTCGGCTCCTCGGAATTACAGAACGTTGTGGTTGATTTGTTGGTAGGCCTGCTTCGTATTTGGAAGGTTGACGGTTCAGATTTCGTCCCACTTATCGACTACCCAGACTGGAAAGATCGGCCATTATGCTGCGTTACTTCAGAAAACTGACGTGGATAGTGAAGCTACGCCATCGGGCCACGGTTGTTTCCTTCCACACCCGTTCCCATTTATTCGTCACTATGAATTATTCGATGTTGTTCTGTATGGATGTGAAACTTGGTCTCTCACACTGAGGGAGGAACAAAGACTGAGGGTGTTCGAGAATAGGGTGCTGAGGAGAATATTTGGGCCTAAGAGGGACGAGGCGACAGGGGAGTGGAGAAGACTACATAACGAGGAACTTAATGACTTGTACTCATCATCAAATATTATTCGGGTAATCAAATCGAGAAGAATGAGATAGGCGGGGCATGTGGCACGTATGGGGGAGGAGAGGGGTGCATACCGGATTTTGGTGGGGAGACCCGAAGGAAGGCGACCACTTGATAGACCCAGGCGTAGATGGGAGGATAATATTAAGACGGATCTTCGGGAAGTGGGATGGGGGGGCATGAACTGGATTGAGGTGGCTCAGAATAGGGACAGGTGGCGGGCTCTTGTGAATGCGGTAACGAACCTTCGGGTTCCATAAAATGCGGGGAATTGGACTAGCTGAGAAATTGTTAGCTTCTCAAGAAGGCCTCTGCTCCATGAAGTTAGTTAGTTATGAATCATTCGACATGTAGTCTACTATAACAACCATAAGCGAAATGGCGTAATGAACAAGTGACAATAGCACCAATAGTCCTGTCAGCACCTGGCGTAGTTCCGAAGACACTGCACAAGGGTCTGTAAATTGTAAACCTGAGGAAAATCAAGTCCGACAATATCCAAGGCCTAGAAGTGCTTGGAACCTGCCACACAGCAAAAATCTACTTTCTACAGTAATAAGTAAAAAATGTTGTAATTACATGATAAAGCCAATAATTTTAAATGGGGTGAACCAGCGTTCCATCTGAATGATAATCAAAATAATTCCCGGCAAGTCTTCCGCTGCTCCCAAAGCCATCCAACTTTCCATTAAGAAAGTTCTCTCTCTCCGGGTTCAAAGCGACCGAAGCGTGGCACTCACCTGTATCTGGTGCCGAGGTTACGAATGAGTGGAGTCATGCCTTCCCTTCCACATGTCTTCACTGTGTGCAAAGGGACAAATTCCCCTCATGGTGTCCCCTCCCAGAAGAAAAGGGACCGAAATGGCCAACGCTGTGAGAATTTCAATATCACATAAGAGGGAGTCGCTCTGGGGTTCGGGGCCATTAGTTTGAGGATGTTGCGGGAGAGTTACGCGATTCTTACACCGACACTGTAAATTGTTACCGGGGCAAGGCGTTATGTGACGGCATCTCGAATCTTGACCGCCATCTTTTGGCCGGGAGACAATGAAGTCAGCACGATAGGGAGAGAACACAACACGACGGACCATTTTTCGTTTTCTTCCTTCAGCTAGAAGAAAATCAAGCATGAAGTGTTACGAGAGAGGGGCTTTTTCTCATTTAGAAAGCGCCCCTTTTTTAATATATCTTTCTTACTCATTCGCCCTTTTTTTCTCGTAGCATCTTTACACCAAAGACATCGGTATAGTCGTTATCAAACTAAAGGTAGACTTTCCATTTCGTCTATTGTAGTACATTGTTATTAGCGGGGAGCGACAGAATGTGTAAACGAAATAACTTTACTACTTTACCCTAATCGAAATGGAGTGTGGATGAAACAAAATTAAATTTGAAATAGCACAGTAGTTATTAAAGAAATGTTCAATTATTTCCAGCTTTCGGAGTAGCTGTAACACAAAACACCACTTCGTTTTGTAATTCATATTCAAAAAGAAAAGTACACATAATGCTCGTACGCATACCAGTAAAAGTCACTCTTCAATTTGTATTTATTTCTACGGAAATGTGCTATTTACAATGCCCAGAAGTGGCTAACATAACGTGTGACAAACACCGCACTGTCTGTTGTTTTCAATAAACACAAATATTGACAGAAAAGCCCGTTTAAATTCGAGCGAAAATTATATGTCTTATCTTCATCCTGAGTCCCCATTTTCACCCTTCCTTTATCCGTTTCGTACTTTTATCTCCTCACCCCAATTCGTCATTAAAACAATAAATTAATTAGACGCGTAATGTTAAAGTTCTCCTCGCCAACGCCATGACGGCATATAGGGGGAACAGAAATAACTCTCTACCCATTCTCAGCTCGGCACTACATGCAGGTGAGAGGTTGACTCCACGCCCTGTCCACTTTACTGTGGGAAAGGGACGCCGGTACCCATTGAATAGGAGGTTGTGTGAGCCCCAGAGGCGGTCAGCACCTTTCAGAAAAGGTAAAATCCCCTGACACCTACCCGAATCCAAACCCCGGACAGTCCTAGTCACTATGCCGACTGCGCTAGCCCGCTCCTGCATTCGTTACGTCTTTATCTTTTTGATGGAAGACTTGCCACAACAGAGCCGCAATCTGTGAAAGTACGTGGAAGTTAATAGGGCATGAGAATGGCACCACGTACAAACAAGTAGATAGATAACATACGTACGTACATACGTACGTACATACGAACATATGTACGTACATACATATATACATACGCACATACATACACACATACATACATACATACGTACATACATACGTACGTACATACGAACATATGTACGTACATACATATATACATACGCACATACATACACACATACATACATACATACATACATACATACGTACATACATACGTACGTACATACGAACATATGTACGTACATACATATATACATACGCACATACATACAC